>RJWM01007563.1:0-75000 GCA_004363535.1 Dasyprocta punctata | reverse complement strand
AAAGACAGAAACTGTGTTATGTGTTACAGTTTCAATATTTGGAACACATTTCACTGAAACAAATCAGTTTTTGAAGATTCAGTAGTCTTTAGAGTTTTTTAATTCCTGTATTTTTACAGATGATGAAACTGAAGTTCAGAGTTGTAAGTGGCATTGCCAGTATTCCGAAATCTGGACAGTAACAGAAACAAGAGAAAAAACAAGTTTCTTTTTTTCTATATATTTCCTCAAACAGAATAACCTAGTCAAAATCCCACATCAGACATCTAATGTTTTGAAAACATTGGACAATATATTTAATTCATATAGAACAAAGTTTTCCTCGGAGGAGAACGAGAGGGCCCCTCGCGGGCTTGGAATCAGGGACAACCCCCCCACCCCCACCCCCACCCCCGGGTCAGCAAGCTGCTGTTTCAGAGGTCTGGCTAAATTGATAGCAACCAGGGAACATCAACTAACTTTTGTTTTGTAGATTTGGCCAGGCCTCTGGTCAACAACCCAAGCATCTCTTTACAGTGGGAAACGTAGCAAGTATGGGGGATTCTCTTCTGTCTTGTCTTTTATTATTAATAAAATATTAATAAAAAGTGTGGAAGGTATTAGAAAGATGAATAAATTTTACTTTTACTATTTTTGATACTGGGGATTGAACCCAGGCCTTCTGCCACTCCATGCTCAGCCCAAATATTATTAAATTCATCACCATATATAAACAGATAATGGTTGTATGTATGTCTTGGCTACTTTTCTCTTATGGTTGAGACAAAATACCTGATGCCCAAAATGAAGGAAGGAAAGGTTTATTTCTTACAGTTTTTGGAGGTTTCAGTCCATACTCAGCTGGCTTCAAGGCAGGGTGGCATGGCTGAGGGGTAGCCATTCATGGCGGCCACAAACAGCAAGTGCCAACAGAGCAAAACACACCATTTTCCCGCCCTTACACTGTATGCTGGCTCCACCCCTGGGAGGGTGCAGCAGTCACACCACCAATCCTAGTGCCAGGCAACAATTCAATCACGAACGCCTGACTCAGCTGAGCCTGTGATTACTTGAGCATACCTAAACACAAACCATAACAATATGTAACTATTAAACATTGCTTATATGACTTTGTTTAGGTGAAGTTAACTATTCTAGGATTTATTATCTATTTGAATGAGAAGAAGAAAAAGGAGGAGGAGGAGGAGAGGAAAAGAAGAAAAAGGAATAGGAGGAGAAGGAGAAGGAGAAGAACCAAGTACTCCTTGGAATTTCTGTGGATGAAGAGATTATACTTTTATACAGTTCACTTTCTGTTCACAGAAACCAACATGTCAGGAGGCCCCATCTAATCATATAATTATTTAGAAGAAAACCTCCAATTCAGTTCTGCTCTGATCCTTTGAATTGCCATTGGATAGAAAAACTTAGCAAAACTGTCTTTTTTAATTTACATGACCTTCATGCGTAGTGGGGAATGAGTAATTGAGAATAGAATTTAATTAACATCAATCTCTAAAGTAGATACCTAAAGATCTAATGCCCCAAGAAAGAAGGATAGGAATTTTGGAGATGTGATATTACTTATCAAAAGTCACATAGGTTTTTTTTTCAAGTGAACAAAACATATTAACATATAAGGGATTTACCCAACAAGAAATTTCTCAGGTGGGAAATGGCTCACTAACTTAGTATTTGTCCAATATTAAATTTATTCTTCTTAAGTACATTCACTACAGACCCAGATACTAAAGTTGAACTTGATTAGATTCTTTATTTAACCAAAACTTTTTAACAAAACTTAAGTCAACAGAGTTATGCTAACAAAAATCAAAATAGCCCTGCTGATGATATTTTACATGCACTTTGCAATTTTGGGGTAAAAAAGAAAAAACGATATCTAGGCATAATCAGTCCAAAACTTAGGGTTTCTGACTCTGTGGTTTTAAAACCATCATCTAGAAAATGGGACTGAAGCCAACCAGGTGACGGAAGAAGAGCTGGCAAAGAGACTACGGAATGCTGCTCACTGCTGACTACCATGGTCATAGGTGAGTGGTTTCCTCCGCATGGAATGGTGCTGCTGCACTCTACAAGAAGCTGTCCCTCACTGATCTTCACTGAGTGGGGATGCATACTCCACATACTCACTTAAAAACAAAATGACACACTTGAGTTCTCTGACAAAATAATAAAACACTAAACATTACTAGGCTCTGTTTATATTGGTTTTTGTTTCATGAAATTTAAAAGCAAGCATATTTATGCATGTTTGTGTGTAGCAAAATTTATATTTGTGCAGTTTTATGTGTACATGTAGACATTTCTCTGTATTTATATATAATATATGTACATATATTTAATATTTTAATCTATCAAAATGACCCTTTGTTCTAATATCCACCCTTAAAGTACCCTTTGAATTTTCTGTTTGAAGCAAAATAGGAAAATAGAATAAATCAAATGTTGAATCTTAAAAGTTCCTTTCAAATTTTACTAAAAATTGTGAGCAGAAGTAAATTATTCTTCTTTTAAAAAATACTTATGACAACAGTAAAATATTATCTATTTCTAATTTTGTACAAATCTAAATTTGTACTGATATCAAGTCCATCAAATTAGAAATGTGACAGTTATTTTTAGACCAACTAAGTTCAGAGCTATGACATAGACAGCTTCATGGTATAAAATAGAGCTAACCTGGAAAGTGGTGGGAAGTGTCATTGTATGTTCTGTACCACTTCTCTGCATTAAGAGCACACTGTCTGCACCAACTACACATGTGAGACTCACAAACATACATTTATTTTCTGACAAAAACAGTGTGCAGTTGCTTGTCTGCTAATACATCATTCCACTCCTACCTCCATTTCTCATTCATCAATACAGATTGTGCATCTCTGATTAAAGACTTGAGGGACAAGATTTTGAATGGAATTATGTATCTGAGAGTAGAATTAATCAGTCATCCTGCTTACACTCATTCAACAGCCAGAAAGTATGAAGCACTTTGTTGAAACCTCAGGAAAAAGTGAAGGAAAGGCATATAAAATTTCTTCACTCTTGCATATGTGGAAAATACAAGCATGTTGTTAAAATTTAAGAGTAAGTAACTATTTATCACTGCAATGGGGGAAAGCCTGGTGTGATATGGTTTAAGCAGAGAAATGAAAGGTAAATGATAATGAGTGAAATGGAATGATATAGAAAAAGGGAACAGTAGTGTGAGGATCCGAAGTATGTAGCATTGTGAATTTAAAAATAAAACTAGGATAAATGTGAAGGTAGAAGAAAATGAAAATGAAACATAGATGAGAATGTAGAATTTTCAAAACAATTTAGTATACAATGGGCACAGTGAGTGGAGCCACAGAGAATGCTGCCATGAACAACGTAAGGGAATCAAGCAAGGTTTACACAGAAAATTTGATGCACATATTGAGAAGTCAATGGGGAAAATAAGGCAATGAAGTGAATGGAGTGCTCAAAGTAACGATGACATTAAATGTCACAGGTTGCATGAAAAATGGGTTTAGCAATCGTTTAGCAGGAAGTGCTGTAAGCATTAATCCTGTTGAAGGGAAGACATAGAAACAGGAAGGAGCCAGTAAAGGAAGGCTGGGATACAATTGTCACAAGGACTCTAGTACAAAGGCTCTAATGGTACAATGACTCTTCAGAGTTGTCCCAACTGGAGTCTAGAAAGCCAAGCTTTTATACTTCCTTGACAGTGTAACTGAGTGCAGCCTGCTCTCCTCATCCTGCATCAATGTGGATATAGCTTTGTATGAGACAATGTCTTTCCTTGTACAATTCCCAAGGGGAGCTGAGAGTTGAGATATGCCTGTTGGTGGCAAACATGGAGGCTGGAGCCATAAGACCTTCATTCCTGGAATGGGATTTGGGTGACACTACATTTGCCACACCTTGTTTGACAGATTGGAAATGACTTTGAGATCTTGAAAGACATCCCAAAAGAATGACAACCTGGGAACCCCAAGGATGAAGTAAACAGTAAGACTACAAGTCACAGGGGAGTCCAGAGTAGGTAGGGCCTGTAAAACCATTTTTGGGCTACAGACTTTGAATTAGAGATGAAGAGATGCTATTGAGGCTTTTAAACACAGAGTGACATGGAAAGATTTGAAATAGGATTCCTATTTCAGCTTTGTGAAGAGCAGATTGATGAAACCAGTAGTAAACTGAAACCAACATGGGAAAGAGTCTGGGCAAGTGACGTGGTGAGATGCAGGTCAAATGTTGGGTAGGACATGGTATAGTTCCATATGTGGGTCTACGGTTGATGAGTACTTTTATGGAGACAAAGATTTGGATGTTAAATCAAGGAAATGGGTGAGATTGTACTGGGAACAAGTGAAGAGGTCAAAAGTATAGATGGAAATCCTAGGGGAAAAAATCATGAACTATTCCAATATTTATTGGTCAATGAGAGAAAAAGGGACAGGAAATTAGAGATACATTCCAGAAGTAAGGGGAAGAATTTCTAAAGTGGAATTTAACTTACAGTAAAAACTAAATCTTTCCAGAACTAAAAAAGTACCTTTGCTCTGCTGCTGCAAGATGAAATAATGCAAGTTTAAAAATGCATTTATTATATATGGCATATATGAAGTAAATGTAGGAAAGGTAACTTAGCTTAGTTTTGGATCTTTTTTCTGATTTTCTCTGTGGAATAAGCATAGAATAATTCTGCCAAGAAAGTGGAGAGAGATAGGGAATATTGAAGAGATTAACAAAGGTAGGTAATATTTAGGGGAGGAAAATTGGAAAGAAAATATATTGGAAAGATAAATTACCCATGCTGCTCAGTACTATAAAAGCTAAAGTTTTTGATGATATCACTGTAACATTATTAAACTACTTATTCTATTTATTTGTGTATTTATCCATTTTCCTGTTTGTAGTATCTATATCCATCCTCAGTATGTTTATAGGCAAAGAGAAAGCACTGGTGTTTACATGGGTAGATGGTAGTAGAATAAAAGAGCGAGGGTTTCTGTTAAGACAGGGGTCAAAAAGATAGATCAGACAATCAAAGTTGGATAGGAAGGAAATTAGGAAAATGGTATAATTACATTTTTGTTGCAGAGACAGCTTCTAAACTGCAGATGTAAACAATTTGGAAAATAATGGCACAATTTCAAATTGAACATGGCAGCCCAATCATACTTATTTGCCTTCATTCTCTTGGAGTTACCAGGAAAATGACAGTAACAGGAGTTTTTATAAAGGTGCAAGTCTAGGAAGTCAAAAAGAACCTGTGGGAAGAGGTGAGAAACAGTATTTGGAAAGCTGGAAAGCAGAAGATTGAGTAGTAACTAACTTGGCAGACCTAGCAAATTACAATTATGTCAGCCGCAGGGACAGTACAAAATCAGGCTGATTCAGTAACTCTGGAAGACTCAGAATTTGGATGTACAAAGTGTTTATAGGAGACAGGCTATGTATAGAAGTATTTATAAGAGAGGCTGAAGAGAACACTATTGATTAAAATATATGTATTTACTTTTTATGACTTTGTCTATAGACAATGTCTCCTGACTTTCAGCATTTCAGGTAAGAATATTGTCAACATTACCTTTCTTAAACCTTTCCTATCTCACTTACACTTTTTTTTTGCATCTTGCATTTGCATCTTAATATTGTATTTTTATATTTGTGCTTCTGTGTTGTACTGTGACATACAAGATGGTGATTCTGAGTGATTACAAGTTTTTTTATCAGACTCTTGGGTTTACAGGCAAGTAAGAGAGACAGAAGCAGACACACACACACACACTCACAGACATACTCACACACAGAGACAGAGACAGAGACAGAGACAGAAGAAAACTAAAATGTCCACTGAACTGCTGACAAAAGATGTCCCAGGAAATAGGACCTCAAGGCTAATAAACTCAGTACATTGGAGCAAAAATGGTAATCTTCCCTCAAATGATACAGATTGTCCTAACATTAAAGATAACAGTAGATGTCCCATTATGCGAATACTGCAGGGAGAGGCAGAGCAGAACAAGATGCACATTCTTGGGAAGTAGAAGAGTGAGAAGAGGCGAGAAAGAGCAAAATGCTGTTAAGCATGAACAACTTATTTTCCCCTGGTTTCCCAACCGATAAGTTACAGAGTGCTAAGGAATCTTATAATTAATGTTTGATTGCTTCTTCCTTATTATTTTTCCTAAATAAGTCAACTTTAATTCTTTTATTTCTATGGCACATATTAAGAGAATAAATATTCTGCACAATTAAAAAGCTAAAATTCATGGTATTTATTTACTGTCACCATGTAAATTTTGTTTACTGCACAACCATGCAGTGTACTGTGAAGCTGTTTTTTTTTTCCCTGCTTTTTACAATATTTTGACTTTTATTTCTATTTCTTCTTAGTCAACTTCTCTTCAGTACTCTTGGAATCAGATCAATTGATTTCAAATACAATTTTTAACACTTTCTAGTTGTAGTAATTTATTTGTCTGATCTGAAAAATGGGAAGTTTATGTAGGGCTATTGTAATAAAAAAATAAGTTAACTGACACAAAATGCCTAAATATCTACCTATTATGTAGTAAATACTTGAAAAACATTTACTATGAAAGCCTTCGTTATGTTTCCTTTATTATGGCAAACCCATGTTCTTCAAGTTTCCCACATAATGTTGCTTAAGTCATATCAGTGTAATTAGAGACCATCCTGGGATTGCCCTCTCCAGGTTTGTACATTGGATCCCTGGGGTCCTTTTCTTGCTGCCTCTTTTGCATTGAAGTAAAGTTTCATTTTTTATTTATTGATGTTTGTCTTTTTGAGGTAGGGTTTCACTCGGAAGTTCAGACTGGCCTTGAACTCAGTTTGTAGCCCAGGATGGCCTCGAGCTTGAAGTAATCCTTCTGCCTCAGCTTCCCAAGTGCTGGGATTACAAGCATGCAACACTGTGCCAGGCCATGAAGTACAGTTTTAATAATACAGAAAGATACATGTATAAGGTAGACTATTGGAGAGTTTTTACTTAGAAAATATCTTTATTCCCATCTCATTTTTAACTGCTAATTGCTATAGGTTTTCCACCACCCTACTCTGGTATATGGAGGCATTTTTTTCCCCAATAGGGTTCATTTAAAAATAATACAATTTTCATTTCCTAGCTATGATCTTCTTTTATCCCTGTTAATATGAAATATCATTGTGTGAATACCTCGTTTTTATTCATCCTGCTGAATAATTTGTAGATTCTTTTTTTCATCCTTAAGTGCTGGTTAATTATCTTCTAATATTCTCCTCTACCATTTTGTATTCTTTTCTTTCTCTTTAGCTCCTGTTAGTTAATATTTCTCAATTAAAATATTTTCCCATGTATGTATATATGTTGCTTATGTTGTATATACATATGTATATATATATTGCTTATAATGAACAATTATTGAATAAAGCATATTGTTTATATTAAGGAAATTTTTTCAGCTTTATTCTCTAACATGTTTGTCATTAGTTTCTTTCAGCCTAGCATTTATTTCTGTAAAAGTTTTCTTGCTCTTAAAATGTGTTCCCCATATCACTGAGTTTACAAATTAATTTTCATCAAAATTTTATTTGTTACACTATATATATCTTCAGTCATTTTTTTTGTTTTGAAAACCTTTTTTCCATGATTCAGGTTTTCCTGAGTTACTCAGTACCTCACTGTCATGCATTCATATTTAATACATGTTAGTACAGGAGATAATTGCAGTTTATGTGTGTGTGTACAGAATGTTCAACAATATTTCACTTTGGATTAAGTAAAATATTTTAATGACACTCTGGGGTGTTAAAATTATCCTATCTCTTCCCATTTAATTTATTCCAATTTAAAATATTATTTTCAGTAGATCATTATTAATTGTAACAATGACTTAAATGCCCATTACTGTTTTTTTTGTGTTTAGAGTAGTTGGAACATTGCCTCTTTTCCCTCTAAACCTTCACATAATACCTGTTTCATATCCATTCCTCATACTTAACTTCAGTTAGATTTGCCATCTTTGAGTTTGAAATCCCCTTAGTTATCTATTAGATGAATCAGATGCTTACCAAAATTCTAGGTTTGTTTTCCACAGCTATATTTCAGATTTAGCTGAAGTTTTTTCTCCATTGATGGCTTTCATCTTTGTTTTGTTTATTGTAGGACTATGTTATTCTCTATACATTTCTTTATAGTAATTTCGATCAATGCCTTAGGAGAGATGTAACAGGAACATAGGGCTTAGTCTGATCCCTTGACCCAGAGTCACCAAGTGGTACATGGACTGCAGAACATGTGTTAGAACTGAGGAAGAATAGAAGTTGAAAAGTAGTCAGAAGTCCAGTCCATGTGAGATGATAGTATTTTTAATTAATAAATTATGAGAGATCAAGAAATGTAGATGAATTCAACAGGTACTTTGGAAGTCAAATTAGCAAGATTATTTAGTAATACGTTAAGTAAATTCAAGTTTACGTATTTCAGGGTTTTGTTCATAGTTTTATTAGTAGTCTGCTAGTTGTTTTTTGAAAAAGGTTAATTCTAATCTTGCAAATAACTACTGCACTAGCAGTGATTCCTCTATTATTTTATTTAAAATCTATTATTCTTTTCAAAATATATGTCTTAAAGAATGGCAATCTTAAGCACATAGTTTTGTAGACATTAATATCAGTATATCTGAAAACTATGAAAATACCAGCTCCTATTGCCCACAGTACTGGACAGCTGTAGGTGATGCCTGAACCATTTTTGGCCAGATCAAGGTAGTGTAAAAAGCCTACACCTCAGTGGGGCTCAGAACACTATTGATAGGCATCTCGCTACTAATATGCTGACTTTTAGAGGCATAAGTCAGATTCTCCAAGTTCTTGGCCTGCTAGCTACTCTGAATATCGATAGTCCTCAGAAAAGATACATGCTGAGAAGAAGAAGTCACTAGAAGATGTTATAAATAGCTTTGGCTAGTTTGGAATCCCACTAAGCCCTTACGATCTGCAATGTACCATATCAAAGAACTACAACACGCTGGCCACTAGACTGACGGCGCACCCGTCTCAACGCTCTTCTCAACTCAGGGACTCTTCCTGAGTGGGAGCCATTTTCAGATCGTACTGGTGCTGGGAGGAGTAAGCCAAAAAATAAGGTTTGAAACAAATAGAGCCCCAAAGTATTCCTAGAAACTGTTATTAAAGGAAATCTCTTATCTCATTACATTAACTATGCAGTGTCATTGTGTGTGATTCATCCACTTTCATGAAGGAGAAATAAAAAGATTCACGCTTCTGTTATAGATAAGTGTATTTATAAAATAAATCAGCATTGACAGGAGGAAACCAAAGACAGAGACATTAAAAATAATTCATAAGCACACTTGGTCATTGTGACAGTTTTTTTTTTAATGTGGAAATGGATTTGCAAGGTAAAGTTATTCTAAAAAGAATGAAACTGGAGCGATGCTTTGAGTACAGTTAATTTCAGAGGTTAGGTAAAGTATATTTTCAAATATGGATTGAAATTGTCTTGCTGATGACCTTTGAGAAGCCATGAAAAGTGTTCTGAACTTGGAGATTTAAAATGGTGACTTACATTTAAAAATCCCAAAGGAAATGAAGTACACAGATATAGGAAAGTATAGAAGAAAGTAATGCATGTTGCTGTTTTCAGGATTTAGTATAAACTACTCAAGTAAAATTTAACTATTCAAGTAAGAGTCAAAAGACAAGCTATAATAAACAAAAACCACAGTATTTCCCTAGAAATAAATTCTGTGAGAAACTGATTTTATTTTGATTGCATGTATATGCATGTATGAATATTACATTTCCCAACTTCACCAAGTCAGTTAATGGGTCTTCACATTTATATGGTTGTGTTAAAATACATTATTTGATAGTATTAATTAACAAATTGATATTAAGTAAGATGATAGTTGAGTTATTTTCAACAAAATTTTATCAGTCACTTCAAAGAAGATGTGAAATACATGGTTTTTAAATTTCTAAAAACAAAGATGGAAGTAAATAACATTTTTTAATGTATAATTATAATTTGTTAAACATTGGTGAACTAAATCTTAAAATATCAGTTTAAGATGACATTTGGTTCTTCCTATGGCTATAAAAAAACCTGAAAAACAAATGCAAATTTAGATGTAAAGGATGGCAATGATTTTAATAGCAACTTATGTGTAAATATCTAAATGTCTATTTTTTAGCAGTTATAAACTGTCAGTAGTAGGGAAGAGGTAACAACTCTACACACAGTTCGACTAGTAAGAAAAGTATCTGAAAGAAGAGAGAGTGATAATCTTGTAGCACTCTGTATTTCAGACTGCCCAACATAGTTTGTTCAGGATTAGAAGGACCTCTTTGTTTTTAAACTGAATTATGAAAAGGGTAAATAAGATGTCAGTAGATGTAGAATTGATAAAATATCAGGGCTGATTAGAATATGCACTATATGCAATAAAAATTAGTCTAAAGAGGGGAAAGATTATATAATTATAATGCTTGACACAGTATACAATGGTACATCTTTAGTAATATTTCTTATTTTGTGATAAATAAAAAATATTTCATGACAACATAATAGAAAAATCATGTTTAATACACTGTATATTACTATCTTCAGAGTAGTTACTGAGATTACAAGACATAAACCAATGTTTATAGCAGCACAATTTGTAACGGCTAGATCTTAGAAACAGTGCATGAGTCCATCACAGATGGATAGAGAAAAAAATGTATTTATACACAATGGAATACTACACAGCCATAAAGAAAGATAAACTTGCTGCCTTTGTAGGTAAATGAATGTAATTTAGAAACTTAATGTTAAGTGAAAAGAGTCAGACACACAAGCTCAAATATTGCATGGTTTCTCTTTAGAAACACAGTATATGAAAATAAAGAGCAAAAAAGAAGACAGAGATCTTGGAAGTAGGAAGAAGTTTAAATACTTCCTAAAAGTACATATTCTATAGTTCAAAAAATATTTAATATATATGATAACTTATTTCATTTATAATAATAGTTGATCTTACTTTATTGAAAAGAAAGTTTTGTGTTATCATCTGTTTGTTTCTTTTTTTGAGACAAGGTCTTATTATGCAGTTCAGGTTGGCCTTGAACTCACTATGTAGCCCAGGTCAGTCTTGAGCTAATGGCAATCCTCCTGCCAAATGCTGGGACTATAGACATGTATCACTATGCCTGGCTATTTGTTTCTTTTTTGTAAAAATATTTTTAGTTCTTATCTAGTAATTTTTTTAAGCATTACATGATCTTCAGTGCTTTCAAATCTTTCATTATTAAATACATATTCAGCCTTCTTTTTCTCCACATTGCTTCAATCAAGAATAGGGAGCAAGTCAGTGTACTGAAGGCCCCTTAAGTAGGCTACCATGAATTATTAGGAGTCTTAGAGATGTTAAACTCCAAATATTTAATTAGTAGAAAAAGAAATGTGGACCTTAGTAGCATAAATTATGTTCTTTTTTCCTTGTATTCTGTACTTATTGCATACTTATTTAAAGCTGTGCTTTATTTTATGTATCAATAATTGCTGCAAGAAAATAGATAACTTATAAAATTTAGGGACAAAAAGAAATGAAGAGCAGAAACATGAAGTTAGTGAAAGTTGCTTAGGCTACTGGCAGCCTCAGATAGTAACACATGGAGAAAGATTTATAAATCACTGCAAGTTTTGTATAGCTTACAAAAGAATAAATGTATGGCTTTGTTAGCTCAGATTGTTTAAGCAAGTCACAGTAAGGCTCACGAACAGTAGAAAAATGAAGAAAATGGGAGCTAAGTATTGAAGAAAGGGAAGTTATTTTTAGTGTGATAGGGACAGCAGCCCATCTTACTCAGTTTCACCTTTTGTAATTCCAGTTGCCTAAGGTGAGCTGTGGTCTAAAAATATTATACGGAAAATCCCATATTTTGAGAAAAAGGCCATATTTACCAAACTTTTATTACCATTTATTTTATATTTGTCTATTTTATTATTAATTTTGTTAATACCATATTGCGCCTTATATGTAAATCAAACTAACATAGGCTGATATGTGTAGGAAAATAGAGTATATGTAGAAGGTTTGATACTATCTACAGTTCTGGGTACCCATGGGGGAGTCTCAGAAAATATCTTTTCTAGATAAGAGGGGCTACTAAGTTTGTAATTCATATAACTCTTCAACATTAATCTCAATGTACATATTTATTTCTTAGCTTAACAAAAGTTTTCATATGAAACAAGAATTATGAATGCTTTACTCTTGGACTATACTATTGAAACAATACTGGTGTTGGTTTGAGGGCAAAATATAGATGTGATAATCACAAGAAAACAACACTGACAGTGATAAAATATTGCCAAACTCTAACTTTTTCCTTAAGGTGATAATATTTACTCATTCAAATTCCTAAAACTGTGTGGAAGGCCAAACAAAGAAAATATACTTATGGGTGATTTTGTGTGGCCAATCTCTGTGGATTCTGTTGAGAAGAAAAATGGCTTCATAAAAAGAAAGAGAGAAAGAAAAAGTTTAAGGGAGAAGCTGTGAAGTGAAAAGAAATTCAAAATGATTAATCAACAGTTGAGTCCACAGATGGAATATCTCAAATTAAATATCACTTATACCACTATCAAACAAAAATGACTTTATATAGAATATTGCCTTAACATTAAATTGACAAGAACTTTTGTCAGTGTTTATATTATTTGTTAATCAACATCTAATACCACTGTATTAGTGTGAAATATATTGAAAAGTTATGTCTTCCCTTGCAGAATTTTATTCTTATTTTTTACACTTTCACATAGTCTTTCATATAATTTTTTACCAATGGAAATATGCATTCTTTAGATTTCATTTGCATATTTCCTAGCTAATGAATATACTGTTCATAAAAATTGTGTAGAATTTTGTTTAATTAACTTATCAGTATACATATATTTAATTTAAATTGCCATATATATGCATTTTTATTTAAATGCTCCTACCAGCAAAATTTGAAAGAAAATGAAACATTAAATGGAAAATTTTACATATGAGGCATTATACTATGCAGATAACTGACATTTATGACACATGAATCCCTTACCTTCAGATGCTGGAGTTACTGTGGAGAATATTTTCCATAGCAAAATTATTTCATATATTCCACACTAATTAAGAAATATCTTTCTACAAGAATAATCATGTTTTGCTAGAATAGTTTGGAATCATGTAAGATCTTGATAAAACCAGGACCCAGCCAATCTGAAATGTAGATCATTTCTCAGCAGTAAGTCTAACTATTAATCTTCTAAGTCCCTTTTTCTTCATTTTGTAGCAATTTTCCCCATTTTAATGTCCAGTGCTTCCTCTGCACTACATGGTCCTTACATAGCAACATAAACCTTCTTTAATATACTTTAGTGTACTTTCAAGTCAACTCTCAAATTGTGGGCATGAAGGTTTTAACTATTGAAGAAATGTTGACCATTTTAATTAAGTGTGTGAACTTTAGTGCAGACCTAAAATTTTCCTTTGTAAGTTAGACCAGATGGCAGATAACAAATACTTACATCCTATTCCTTACCTATTTCTTAAATCAGTTTCTCTGTTAATAATAGACCTGGAAAAGGCAAAAATACTTGGACACACACATGCACACATGCACACACCCACACATGGGCACACACACACACACACCATATTCCTGGTTCTCATCTATTAGGAAAGAATGGAAAAGTGAAACGCCTTGCTACTTCAGTATTTTAAATCAACAGTTTCAATTATGATAGCAGGCTAAATTGTATGCTCTTGTGATTTTCCTCTGAAAATGAAGAGGGAATCTAAGATGGATTGTACTTGTATGAAATCATCAAACTTTTAATTTGATTGTCCTACAGATGAGGTTGACCTCATGGTTGATTTAAATGAGGACAGTGCTACCAACTATCACAATGATCAAAATACATCTCTCTAGTAAAAAGTTCTCCATGGCCAGAGCTTGACTACTTTGAGGACAGAAAGAAAAGATCATTTTATTAGTATTTGTATTACTGTCTCAACAGGTTACTCCAAATGTAGTGAATCAAGCAGCACAATGCAGTATTTTACCATAGGTCAGAAATCTGACACAGATCTTAGCTCACTAAACCAAGCAATCTTCATCCATGCATGCCTTTCTAATGACCCTAGGAAGGCTATATGTCTCTTCTGTTTTTTGTTGCTAGAAGAATACAGCTATTTGCTGCTATAGAATTGAAGTTTCTATTTCCTTTCTCTTAATCAGGGACTGATGAGGGCTTCTGGAGGCTACTTCATTGCTTGACTTGTGGCCTCCTTCTGTCATCTTCAAAGCCAGCATGAACAAGTCAAGTCTTCCTCAGTTTGCATCCTTCTGACCTATCCATCTTTTTTTTTTTTTTTTTTTTTTTTTGCGGCACCGGGGATCGAACTCACAACCTCGCACCTGCCAGGGCAGGCGCTTAAGCCGCTAAGCCAAACTCCCGGCCCTAGTTTTTTAAGGTAGGGTCACACTATGCAGCTCAGGCCAGCCTTGCGCTCGCATTGTAGCCCAAGCCGGCCTCGAACTCACAACGCTCCTCCTACCTCAGCCTCCCGAGTGCTGGGATTAAAGGCGTGCGCCACCATGCCCGGCTTGACCTATCCATCTTATGCTTCCACTTTTAGAGACTTCTGTGGCTGGCTGGGTTCACTAGATAATTCCATCCATGTCAAGATCTGTCCTTCTCTACACTGCATTTGAAAAGAATCTCTTTCCAGGTAAGGTAATATACTCATGAGTAAGTTATTCTCTTTGGAACCTTTATTCTACTTACCAAAAGAGTAATGAATGAAAATGTGCAGAATAAACTAAGTATCCATGATTCCAGACTGATATACTGTAAATAACTTAATAAATTTGTTAAGTGAGGGAGAAGGAATAACTTTCCTTTAAAGAAAACTTTCAATTGGCAAATTAAAATTAATGAGAATGACACAAACATAGTAAAAATTTTTGTAAGCAGGATCCAATGTATGCTAAAATTAATGAGACAAAACTTGAAAGACGTGTTATTTGCATAATCTCAAAAAATTATTCAACAACATCTGTATTAATTATAAAGGGGAACTAGTATCTGTGTAATGGAGAAACATGGAAACAACACATGAACCAATTAACAAAGGTTGCCTTCCCAGTAATAAGGTCTAGCAACATAACATGTGCCCTAATCTCATGCCCTGAGAAGGGCACATCATTTCTGTCACAGTTCCCAACAAAACTACATTTATCACATTTTATTTGAGAAGTATTAGTCACATCAAAATGAGGATCTTGATCAATACTCTTTTTTATTATTATTACTGAATGTTTGTAATACATAATAGTCACATTCATTTTGGATAATGAGTATATGTACATAACATTATGTACATATTTTTTATGTAGCATTATTTTTGACCAGTCTATCCCTTCTCTATACTTCCAATTTTTTCTCTTCCCTGATTTCCTTCTATATTTCCAAAAAGTCTACATTTCTGCTTCTCATACTCTCTCTTTTTAAATTTATGATTTAGTTTTCTCATATAAGAGAAATCATATGATGTCAAACTTCTCTATCTAACTAGTTCACTTAACATTATGATCTTGGGGCTGGGGATTTATCTCGGTGGCACAAGCACCTGGCTGGCAAGTGCAAGGTGGTAAGTTGGATCCCTGATAACAACAAAATAAATAAATAAATAAATAAAATAAAAATTTCCTAACACCATGATATCAACTTCCATCCATTTTCCCGTCAATGACGTGATTTCATTCTCCTTCAGACTTTTCAAAAGAGTTAAGTTTATGGAAATAGAGGAACTCTCACAGATTTGAAGAGAGTAGGACAGTTTAACATAGATGAAGATCTCTAATCAGAATTGGAACAGAACAGAAATATAGTAATCGGCAAATTGGCGAAATCCTAAAATCTACAATTTAATTAATAGCACTGGGTCATTGTTAATTTTCTGATTTTGATAACTGCATTTTGATGATATTAAAGATTAATAATAGAGAAAAAAGGCAAAGATTGTATGAGAGTTCTCTACACTCTTTCTACTTTTCTCTGTTTGACTTTATTTGAAAAAATTAAAATATTGCTTGTATAGAATTATGGATACTTTAAATTATCTTTTTCTTTTTGGAAATTATCTTTTTTGTGCTTATCTCTATTTTAAAAATGACTAGTTAGTAATAACTTAGAAGGTAGCTCCTCAGAAATAATTCCAGCAATACATAGGCTCAAACAAAGATGTTTCCATTTTTAGCACATGGATCAGCAGTTATCCGTATAAATATATGCAAGGCCATCTTTTAGAGCAATTGGCTGTACTGAAAATAACACAAGTTTAAATGTGAAGATGGTGGTTATCTGTTACACGTAGTTCATCAGTAGACTGTTTTCCAATGAGTTAGCTTCTGAGCCACTATGTCTTCATCAGTTATCATAAGATATCTTTGGCAGTGGGATATACAAGGATTGAATGGTACAAATGTTGTAAATTGCTCATATAATTGTGAAATGCTATTCACTTATACATTACTGCTATTGTCAAGTATCTCTGATGGACAAGTGAGCCACTGACAGACAGAATTTCTTATGATAAATGATCTGTGAAAATTAACTGAACACAACGAAAAATCCTTTTTACCCTTTCTCAACTGAAGTGTGGCTGTGGGGAAAGCCTTGGTGAGAAGGAAGATGAGTGAGCACTTTTCTCTTTTGAGCTTATACTTAGAATGAAATATGTATGGAAATTAAGTCATTTTCAGTTCATCTTGGCTTTTGTTGCTCTCCTCATACCTTCCTGACCTTCCGTTGCCCCTGAGTTTTCCAGTACTGAGTGATGATCATGTAGGCAGAAATCATATGGAAAGTATGCCATGCATGCAGTATACACAGAGATTCAGGAATTTAATTTTCTTTCAGTGCAAAGAAGCCCTGCCTGTTTAAGACTGATTTCCCTTTACAGCAAAATCTACAAAACTGTATTGGGAGAGAAAAAGTTTTCCACTTTAAATAAATTCTGCAGCTTGTGCTTTACGTGAGGAGATTTATGAAGTTCATTTTAAAAATTGGCTAAGTAAAGGGAGTTTTCAATCTAAAATGAAGACAAACTAAGGGGAAAAAAACATAAAAATATATGGGGATCTGACTCATCCTAGCCCATTAGCTCAGCACTGGTGAACGCATACATAATGTTAATGCAAGAGTACAGTTTTAAAACCTGATTAGAGTATAGACTAAGAGTAAAAAATAATCAAAGAAATCTGCTTTAAAGTACACATCAAAGAATGCTCTTTGTGCAATTGAGAATGGAAAGAAATAGAGAAGAATGTCTTATATTTAATCCTTGATTCTCAAGGTAAATGTTTCAAAGAAACATTAAGTATTTAAGCTTGATTCACATGCAAAATAAGAAAATTACATAAATTCATGACTTGAAAAAATAAATCATTGTCTTAGGTAATTTCTAGCTAGCAATAACTTTAACAGCCTAGTAAAATATTTATAATATAAAAGTAATATAGAGAACAAATCCTTAATTTCTATTTATTCTTTTTTATTTTTATTTCATTTTAATTTTTTATTATATAACAAAAAGAATCTATAGAACATTACAAAAATATTGGCAAGAAATACAAATGAGATGAATGCTATATTGTTTTTAAAAGAAAAATTCACATTAAAAACAAAATCTGAAGATGACCCTGTAAAACTACTTTTCACTCAAAGTTCTTTTTCTTTCACTATCTTAACTAATTTTTTATATACATACACATAAACATATGCATAGTTTTTCTTTCAGTTTGTCACACAAGTGCAACAACACGATGGTTACATATGTGTGACTTATTTATTTCACTGATGAGTATATTCTCAAGGCATATCCATTTAATTATGAAAGTGTCTAGTTTGTCATTCTTTAGAGCTGAGTAGTGTTCCATTATATAGAAACATCACATCTTTTTTGTCCATTCCCTAGTCGATGGGCATTTAGGTTGTTCCCAAGATGTGGCTATAATGAACTGTGCAGCTATAAACATAGGTGTACATATATCGCTGTGGTAAGATGTTTTTAGTTCTTTTGGGAAGATACCCAGAAAGGGAATAGCTGGATCAAATGGGACCTCCAATCCTAGCTTTTTGAGGAATCTCCACACTGACTTCCACAGTAGTTGCACCAGCCTACATTCCCACCAACAGTGGAGAAGAGTTCTTTTTACTCCACAGCCCATCCAGCATTTGTTGTTGGCTGACTTCTTAATACTAGCCATTCTTTCTGGGGTGAGGTGGAATCTCAGTGTTGTTTTAATTTGCGTCTCTCAATTGACTAGTGCTGCTGAACATTTTTTCATGTATTTATTTGCTATTTGTACTTCTTCATCTGAAAACTGTGTGTTGATCTCAGATGCCCATTTTTGGACTGGGTCTTTAAATCTTAGAGGATTGATTTTTTTAAAGTTCTTTATATGTTCTCAATAGTAATCCTTTATCGGAGGGACAGCTAGCAAACATTTTTTCCCACTTTGTGGGTTGTATCTTCACTCTGTTGGTGGTTTCTCTTGCTGTGCAAAAGCTTTTCAGCAGGATGAGATCCCATTTGTTGCTTCTTTGTGATAGCTCCTGTGAAATCTGGCTTTTATTAATAAAGTCTTTGTCTAAAACAATATCTTCAAGAGTTTTATCTACTCTATCTTTCAGGAGATTCAATGTTTCTGTTTTAAAGTTGAGATCTTTAATCTATTCAAATTTCAACTTAGTACATGGTGAAAGATATGGGCCCAGTTTTGATCTTCAGCATGTGGAAAACAAGTTTTTCCAATACCATTTATTAAAGAGGCATCTTTATTCCAATGAATGTGTTTGGCACCTTTGTCAGAAATAAGGTAGCTTAGTGTATCTTCAGTTGTTTCTGCATCTCCTCATCTATACCATTGATCTTTGGGTTTGCTTTTTTGCCAGTACCACACTGTTTTTATCACAGTAGCTTTAGAGTATAATTTCAAGTCAGGAATTGTGATGTCCCCTGTCTTGTGTTTGTTGCTCAGGATTTCCTTTGCTATTCTAGGTCTCTTCTAGATCCAGATGAATTTTAGAATTGTTTTCTCTAATTCTGTGAAATACGCTATTAGAATTTTGAATAGGATTGTATTGAATCTGTATAACAGTTTTGGAAGTATGGCCAATTTCACTATATTGATTCTTCCTACCCAAGAGCATGGGATATCTCTCTATTTTCTAATATCCTCTTCGATTTCCTTTTTCAGAGTACTGTAGTTTTCAATATAGATGTCTTTTACATCTTTTGTTAGATTGCTTTCTAAATATTTCATTTTTTGGTTGCTATTGTAAAAGGTATTGTTTATCTGATTTCTCTCTCAGTGAGTTTTTTATTCATGTACGAGAAGGCTATTGATTTTTGAGTATTGACTTTGTAACCAACTACATTGCTAAATCTGCTTATTAAATCTAGAAGTTTTCGGTGGAGTTTTTGGGACCTTCTAGGTAGGGTATCACGTCATCTGCAAATAATGATACTTTAACTTCTTCCTTTCCCCTCTTTATTCCTTTTATTTCTTTCTCTTGTCTAATTGCTCTGGCTAAAGTTGCCAGAACTATGTTAAATAAGAGTGGAGACAGTGGAGATCCTTGTCTTGTTCCTGATTTTAGAGTGAAAGTTTTCTGTTTTTGTCTGTTTAGTATGATGTTGGCTGTTGGTTTGTCATAGATGGCTGTTATCAGATTGAGATAGACACCATCTATTCCAATTTTCTGCAGAGCTTTTATCATGAATGTGTGCAGTACTTTGTCAAAAGCTTTTCCTGCATCTATTGAGATAATCATATGATTTTTACCTTGCCTCTGTTAACATGAAGTATTACATTTATGGATTTATGTATATTGAACCATCTCTGCATCCCTGGGATGAATCCCACTTGATTATGGTGTACAACATTTTTGACAATTTGCTGCAGTCTGTTTGCCAGTATCTTATTGAAGATTTTTGTGCCAATGTTCACTGGGGAGATTGGCCTTAATTCTTTTTGTTAGTTGGTCCTTCTCTGGTTTTGGATTCAGAGTAATGCTTAATTTCAGGAATGAATTTGGGAATATTGCTTCCCTTTCAATTTCATTAAAAGTTTGAGAAGTAGTGGTGGCATAAGGTCTTAATTTCTACAGAGCCTGTTGTGATTTCACCCTTTTCATTCCTAATTGAAGGATTTGAATCTTTTCTTTCCTTTTCTGATAATGTTGGCCAAGAGTTTGTCAGTTTTATTTAATCTTTCAAAGAACCAACACTTCCATTCATTGATTCTTTGTATAGATTTTTAGTCACCAGTGTGTTAATTTCTGCTCTAGTCCTTATAATTTGCTCCCTTGTACTAACTTTTCATTTAGCCTGCTTTTCTTTTTCATAGAAGTTTGAGGTTCAACATTAAGTTGTTTGTATGAGCCTGCTCTGTTTTCCTGATATGGATATTTACTTCTGTAAATTTCCCTCTTAGGACTGCTTTTATTGTGTCTCATAAGTTCCAGTATGTTGTTTTGTCATTGTCATTCAACTGTAAAAACTGTCTAATTTCTTCTTTAATTTCATCTGTGACCCATGGATTGTTCAGTAGGGTGCTATTTAATTTCCATGTGTTGTTGAAGTGCTTATGGTTTCCTTTGGCATGGATTTCCAATTTCATTGTACTGTGGTCTGATAGTATACATGGGATAATTTCAATTCCTTTACATTTACTTGAGCATGTTCTATGAGCCAGTATACGGTCTAATATGGAGAATGTCCCATGTGCAGCTGAGAAGAATGTGTATTCTGATGTTGTGGGAAGGAAGACATCTACTAAGTTCATTTGCTCAAAAGTTTGATTTAGTTCTAATATTTCATTATTGATTTTTTCTGTAGTTGATCTATCTTTTTGTGACAGCGGGGTATTGAGTTCTCCCAATGCATTTATATTAAGGTTTATTTGATTTTTCATGTCCATTAATAATTGTTTCATATAACTGGGTGCACTAATATTTGTTTTATATATGATTGCTATGTCTTCCTCTTGGATTGTTCCCTTTACCAAAAAACACTGACCTTTGTCTTTCTTAATCAGTCTTGACTTGAAACTGACTTCATCTGCAAATAGAATAGCAATCCCTGCTTTGCTCTGAATTCGTATTGCATGGAGAATGTTTTCCATCCTTTGACTTTCAGTCTATGGGTTCCTTTTTGAATTAAATGTGTTTCTTGTAAACAGCATATTGTTGGATCTTGCTTCTTGATCCATTCTGCCAGTCTGTGTCTTTTGACTGGTGAATTGAGACCATTAACATTAATGGTTAAAACTGATATGTATTGACTTACCCTTTTCGTGTTATTTTCCTATTATTGGGTCCCCCTTTTTATTTCTTTTTATCTTCCTTCTAGTTGTTCACCTTTCCTGGTGGATTCCTTCTGTTAGGGTTCATGGATCTGTGGTCCTTATTATCTCTTTGTAAAATGTCCTTCAGAACATTTTGGAGTGCTGGTTTGGTGGTGGTGAATTTCCTCACATGTTCTTTATCATGGAAGTATTTTATTTCTCCATCTATTTTGAAAGATAGTTTTGTGGGATACATTAGTGTGGGTTGAAAGTTGTATTCCCTTAGAACTTGGAGTACTTCACTCCAAACTCTCCTTGACTTAAGAGTTTGTGCTGAGAAGTCAGCTGTAATTCTGATGGGTTTTTCTTTATAAGTGATTTGTTTCTTTTCCCTAACAGCTTTCAAAATTTTATTCTCATGTTGAATTTCTGGAATCTTGACTATGATATGCCTGGAAGTAAATTTTTTTTTTATCATTGCTAATTGGAGTTCTATATGCCTCACTTATTTGTATGTCAAATTCTTTTTCTCTACCAGGAAAGTTTTCTATCATGATGTCTGTGAGGATGTTTTTAATGTCATTTGTGGTATTTCCTGCTTGTTCATTGACTCCAATTAATCTTAAGTTATTCTTCTTTGTCTCATCAAGCAGCTTCTGGATTGATTTCTCTTGTTCCCTTGCTAGTTTTGAGTTCTTTACCTGGTCACTAACTGCAAGCCTGTCTTTAATCTCTGAGATCCTGTCCTCACATTGGCCTAATCTGCTTCAAATAGTTTCAATGGAGTTTTTATTCTCCTCATTATCTGCTTGAATCTGCTTTATGGAATCTATTTGTTTCTTATGTTGTGCTTCTCTAATTTGCTTAAACTCATTTATTTTTTGTGTTTGTCTGCTCTAACTGCATGATGGAGTAGTAGACAAACTTAGCAGGCCTGCCTGATAACAGACTCATTGGGCTCACCACAGTCCAAGCAATTTCCATGGGTCTGTGCCCAGCTAGGAGCTACTGATGGAAGCAGGCAACAGTTTTAGCTCCAGGTTTATCTGACCTGACTCCAAAATGGCTCCCAGCCAATCACTCTCTCTTGTGGGAGGAACAAATCCTATGCACAGTCCTCTGAGTCCACCACTCTCCTCCACTGGCAAATCACTCCACAGAGGCCCCCAGGGTTGCCAGCTGCCACCAACACAGTGACCACATGTCCCCACGTTCCAACAGCTCCCTTCATACAATGAGTTTTGCTCTGGGCAAAGGCACTGCCAGCTTCTGTCTTCTTTATTGAAGTTTTTTTCACTGTCTCTGTGGGCTTCAATTCAGACTGCAGATTCTTCCTGGGGCCAGTGAATCCACTTCTCTCCTTTTTGTCTTCCTCGAGATGGTATATTCTCATGTCTAGACGGTGTCTCTCAGGGAGGCTGTTTTCTCTGCTGCTTACTACTCTGCCATCTTCCCCTATTTACTTTCTTGTCATTTGGCTTTAAATTTGTAGCTATGGAGCTCACAGCACAGTCCCTTTCTAGCCAAAATAAAAACTTTTTATTAAAATAAGAACTTTATTTCTTTCTCTTAGTTGCACAGCAATGACAAGGCATATTCCTGAGTGAGGAAAGAGAATGATCTGCTACGACTGGATATATCAGCCAAATGTGATTAGCATATCTTTGCAGGTAATTTTTTTTCCTCCTAAGAGGAACACATTCCCCATCTTTATCATATTGCTCAACTTATATAGAAGAAAATGAGCCATTAGGGTCTGGTTATTTCCTGTGAATGAGACAGTCCACTCGTCTTATAGTTGTATGCATTTTCTGCTTTAGATTTTACACCTTGTTCTAAGTTACCATGCATTGCCTAAGAAATTGAATGTCTTTCTTTGCACTGAGAAACAAATGCAGAATAGTTCATTTTCTTGTGCTGAGAGGCAGAGCTAGAGTATAGGTATGAAATGAATTATTCTTAATATAGATGAGAAATGTTTCATATAAGTATTGGAAATTCCTTTTAAGACTAAGCATAGTGCTTCTGAAAAACAAACTTGCACAATTACTGTATTAACATCAATTTACTTAAGAAGTAACTTGAAAAACTTTTAGAAAGCCTGGTAAGCCAGACTATTAGCTCTGAGTCTAGCTACCATAAAGTCATACACCCTCACCTTTGTGAAGCAATATTCCTATAAATGAGCGGTCTCCTTGTGGGCTCTGAGGAACTAAGCTGTGCCAAGAGTTAGTGTGTACACAAGAGCTGTACTGTTAAAATCTTACATCTGTTCTGTCACCCAAGAGAATCATAAGGCTACTCACTAATAATGACTGGAAGGACTGAATTTAATAATCAAAATCAGAAGTAGCATTTGAAGTTTTAAGTATCACAAGAACAGAGAAGGATGTGTACAAGTTTAATGTATACTGTTATACAAAATCATCAACACAGTGGATCAGTGTTTACAGAGCTCTTCTGAGGAGGGTGAGATATAACTGAGTACTGCAGTTTCTGATATGGTTGCAATTTGGGGAAACAAGAAATATCATGAGTAGGATGCTGTTTTAGGGAACTAACATTCTAGTATTTGCAAATTCTGAAGTACCCATAATTGTTTTCATTCTATCTACCTGTCTATTTGTCTGTCTGTCTGTCTACCTACCTACCTACCTACCTATTTATCTATCTGTCCGTGAATTTGGCTCATTAATTATGTTCAAGTAACATGTGCTCCATCAAGTTAAATGTTGATAAAGCAGTCAGTCCCTTGAAGGTTGAATTCACATTATTTGTCAATTCAAATTCTAAACCATTTAACAGATAATAGGCTGCAAGTAGTGGACAGAGATGATCATTGAAACTTTGCAAGAGAGGGCTATAATGTATTGCACTAAACTAGAAGGTAGAATTATTTAAATTGATAAAGTTAAGGCAGAAAGTCAATGACTGTAAAGGTAAAGCAATAATGAGAATTTACTATTGAATAGTGTTATATTGGTTTAAAAAGTACCTAGAAATACATCAAGTAACCCTCAAAACAACTCAGAATATTAACCCCTAAGTTGTTTTCCCTTAGGCAGGCAACAAATAAGTGGTAGAAAGGGAAACCACATTAATGATTATTCTGGAAATCACAGAAATTTTACTGTGAATAGGGAATCTTAAACCTGCTTTGGAGTTTAGAGATGCAGGGTAAAGAAAATTCAACATCGGGTTGATATTCTAGACTGCCGTTCTAGGTCACAATTTGCATTATAGGGATCAATAAGCTATTCTCCAACACAGAAGCTCTGTACCAAGCAAGAACACAATAATAAGACTGAATTATTCTAAAGGAACATAACATTATATCAAAAAACATTAAACAAGACATGGAAAATAAAGCAATTGAGACTTTTGAATTCAATTAAATACAGTTTGGTGAGAAAATAATTATTTTACTTTTTTCACATAATGTTTTAATTTACTGTGTATAAGTCGAAGTAGAGAAAAAAATACAAATCATTCACCTGTATGTTGCATTCATCTTTTCATTTAAAAACCTGTATAGCAGCAATTAATAAATATCAGGAATTATCATATTTCCATACACAAAGTAAACTTACTCTTCTTTCTATAATAGACTTGTTCTTCTTTCTATAATAGACTTATTCTTCTTTCTACAGTTAACTAAATACATGGAAGTCACATCATATGTAGAAAATGTAGAATTCTCCCATCCAGCAGTGAGATAGCCCAAGTCATAGACAAAGACATTTTTGCTAAACTAAATGCAAGAAGAAAACTGATAAGAGGTTTTTGTACCAGAAAATATTCATCTGTTTATTGAAAGGAAATGGCTTATACGGTTTGAGTGTTACATAGGTGGGTCTCAAATCTATAGGGTAGATTTTCAGGAGGGGAAGGCTGGAAACTGTCCAACAGGAGCTAAAGCTATAGTCTATAATTGGAATTTCTCTTTTCCTCAGAGAAACCTCTGTTCTTCTCTTATACCCACCCCAGCTAATTATGTCAGCTTGCTCAAGTTATTAAGGTTAATCTTCTTTACTTAAAGTCGACTGATTGTAAGTATTAATCATATCTACAAAACACTTTTACAGTAACATAAAATGTGTGGTTAAATAACTGGGAATCATAGTGTAGCCAAGTTGACACATCATAGTTATATAATAAAGAATAGAAAGTCTTTGATTCAGAAAAGAAGGAGGAAAATATTTATAGTTATTTAAAATCTAATCTTGTATGTGGAAAATCCTAAGAAAGCTACATGAACACAACAAAAACTCATTGATCTAATAGGTAAGTTAAACAAAGTTAAAGGATATAAATTCTAACTCACTAATTCTATTAAGGTTATGAAAATATTTGTAACATGGTAATTAAATATAAAAATAAGAAGCCTCCAGGAAGGCATGAGATGATATATTGTGCACATGGATTTTTAAAATGTGTTATTTTTTTGAACAGTAAATTTGAATCTAGAAAGACATGATATAAAAAGGGGCACAATAAGGCCAATACTAGATATAAAATACCAACTGTATTATATGTGAGAGGAATTAATGTACTGTAGTATGTATCATCAGCTTAATATGTGTGTCAAAAAAACAGAGAGGTGAATATGAAAGTATATTAATAAAACAATTATATACAGAACAAGAGATCATGCTTCCGCTTTACAACAATTCATACCAATTTTCAGTCCAAAATGCAGAGACTGGGAAAGATATGTGGCATGCAATGAAGTTATTTTAAGCAATCAAAGTATGCAATATAAAATGATTTGATAGAAATTATGTATTTAACATGAAAGAGAAGTCTTTCCAGATAATTTTCTTTAAATATTTGGTGAAAAGCAGTTACTGGAATATAAAGTAATGTCTCTTGTTCAGGGAAGCTGAAATAAATATAATGGTGAAAGAGGGAAGCAGATTTCAATTCAAGCAACAGAACAACTTTTATTATTTCTGTGAAATAGTTTGGTTTAGTAGGAAGCCAGCTTTTCATCACTAATAGAATTCAGACATAACATAACCAACTGGAGATTTTGTTATCAGAAATTAACAAAAGCTAATCATTAGTAAAGGAATTTCTGACAATAAAACCAATGTAAATGAATTCTGTCTCTGCAATTCTTAGCAGTATGGCTTGCAGACATCATTAAGTTTTTCAGTCTTCTCTTGGATGATATAATGTGTTAGGCCGTCTTTGGTTAGCTGTCAGATTCAAAAAATGTGTTTTTGATATAATGAAGTTCATTAAAGTAATATAAGAGAACTATGTCTGAAAAAGCTCAGATATATGAAAAAATAAAGTATTTTTCTTTTTTCACTTTACATAGTTTAAACTTTAAACAAAATATAAATTAAATTTGTGGTAAATTAAGTGCCTTTCGATTTTATGTGTTTCAAACTTTAAATTGGTTGATTAAACAGTTGAATAAAAATAATGCAAGATTAATTTTCATGAGTTTATTAATGAATAGTGGTCATATAAAAGAACTTCTAGTATGAATCAAAAACATCTGTAAATATCATGTGTATCCCCACCGGTTTTAAATAATTATGTCAGATTAAGAAAGATATTTAAAACTTTAAAAATATAAACACAATAATGACATTGTCAATATGGAGCTAAGAATAAAGTCTCTTTTTTGAGGCTAATACTTACATTGACAAAAACTATTGTATCTAGTAATATATCTGTTTATTACCCAAAGTACTGATATTCTTAAGATTTTAATACAAAACTTTCATACCATTTCTAAAATGACAAGAGACAATGCTCCAAAAATGAAAGTCACATTATAAGTAAAGCTGAGCTATCTTTTTTAACTTCTTCCAAAAATAAAATCTCCGTTTCACATTACCAGTATAAACTAGATTATCTTTAAAGAATATAATTATCTTTCAGTTCATATCCTTAAGGGAGGTCGTTTTCTTGTTTTATCTTGAAACATTGTTTTGTCACTGTCTAAACCTTTGCAGAGCTCCTTATTCAAAATGTTATATGTGTTGATAGCACAGAGAGAGGTCAGTTTCCTGTTACCCACTGAGTACCACTTTTAGATGAGAGTTATACTGAAAGCTTAACTTTTCTTTCAAAATGACATTTTCTAAAACATATTTGAAAATATAAGTGGAAATATCAAATGTAATAAACAGTAGATTTTGGGCTTACTCTCGTCTCTACCTAGGAAAATTCAGTTTTTGGTCAATCATATTTTAATCTAATCTATTTCACTTTTAAGCAGAATGAATTCTATCAAATCTTCTTGCTCCTAAAACTATAAAAGTTTTTTGGCATTGATAATCTCTCAGATCTAGTGATATAAATGCCTAAAACAATTGGATATTTCCGTTGTGTTTAAAACAAATCAATTTGAGCAAACTAGTCAGTGGTCTCTCCTATTTTAACTGACTTACACTTGTAGTTATTTGTGAGGAATCATCTTGCAACTTGACATTTGTGAACCACATGTAATGATAGTATCTGGATAATTAGCATTTATATCTCTTCAAACTATCGTTTTCGTATGTTCAACCTTCTCCTTCAGTTGTGCTATAGACTATAGTTATCCTACCATACTCCACAACATTAGAACTATTTCCCACCTTCCTCACCAGGGTTTTAGTACCCATAGACTCTCTGTCCATTCCCCCTCTTCCCTTTATAAACCTGGGTGACCTCAATCTCACTCTCTACTTCAGTGTGAATGATCCACCTTTTAGCTTCCACAAATGAATGAGAATATGCAGCATTTGTCTTTCTGTATCTGTCTTATTTCACTTAACATCATTTTTTCCAGTTCTATTCATATTTGGATAGAAATAAATTTTCTATTTGGAAGTATTTCATGTAAAAGTATGTTTTTTAATGACATATGATGAACAACTTTATAAGACAAAATTTTGCACAATAATTCATTGTTCAAAATCTCTTTTTCTCTTCAGTATACTTCATTTGACAATTTATTTACATTCCTTGATAGCATTTCTTGTGAAAGTCACTAAATCATTTCTTGACTCGATTTTAAATAAATTAAAATTAGATAATAAATTATTTGAAAATGGTTATATTCTTCCAAACTAACCAAATTTTACAATTTTGTGTAGCTAGCTTTTAAATGAAGATTGACACTTTGACTTGAGCAAGTGACAGATTGATAGCCTGACTTAATGATGAGAGAGCTTTCAACAATTTGGAAATACATATTTGAGTTCTTCTTAATGATCTATCCCCTGTGTTTCATCAGAAGTTGCTATATGGATAATGAATAGGAATCTATATCAGGTGGGTGACATTAAGGCACTGAGGTTCCCAGAGGTGTATGTTAGGAATAATTGATAACGGTATCAGGATTTGTTGATGCATATTAAAAGGCATTTACAGCATTTCTGTAAAAGATGTGGTCATTAAAACAATATTTCTATTTCAAAAGTCTATTTTTGTAACAATAGAGAATATTCCCCAGGTACTCCCTATTTAATAGGGAATATTCTATGTTCTTTCAATTTGCTAACTTACCTAATTTTCAGAGCAATTCTATGAGATGAAGCCTCTCATTGTTCCTGTTTTACAGATGGGGCAACTATGATGCAGAATGTGTAAGTAATTGTCAAAGTCATACATCTAATTAAATGAGATTCAACCACAGGGAGTCTTGTCCCAGCGTCAGACTGACAAAAGTAAGAAGATATAATTGTTGTTTTATGTATTTACAGGTGTCATAAATTCACCTGTAACAGCATTAGACTTTTGCAAAATATTCATGTAAGAACATTCATGATAATGTAAAAGATGCCAGGCTGAAGTTAACATTGACATGACCTATTTATGACTTTATGAAAATACAATCTTATTTACAACACAGTTGTCATATTCCAGTAATTTCAATCACTCACATCCAATGATTTAAAAATTGATTATGTTATTATAATTTCCTTAAAGTTTCATTCTCATGATTCATATATCACTTTTCTTAAGATCTAAAGTGAGATTTCTGGCTTCAAACCTTAGTATAGATAGGTTTTATTAGACTGGATGCACTACATCTTGTAAAAAAAGTGTATTTTGTGTAGTATTTTCTCACTTCTAAGTGGAGTTAATTCTGTGAGAAAACACATCAGGGTTATTATCAAAAACAGAACTTAGAATAGGTTTTATATGAAAAGATTTAGAATGGAAAGTAAGTTTATACTGGTTCTTTCAGGAAGACATGAGGCTCTGTCAGATATTGTTTTCTGTGCTACGTTTACATTATGCCTCTGAACAAAAGAGACAAAATATTTCGTAGTTAATTTTGTTTCATGTTTTACCATCAATGAACTGATGAAAACTTCTATAACTAGGAACAAAAATGTCAATACTTATCATTGCTTAGAAAGCAACCTATGTATACAGATAAGACAATGTTAAAATACAAATGACAGAGTTGATGGTGAACTGGAGCTATTAGACCAGCCTAGAGGTTTTGGCTTTCATAGCTTAAAATTCTTTTATTATAAAACCATTTTTTTTTTGTTTTAGAGAAGCAGATTTTAGTTTTCTTGTGAAATCTCAAGGAGATTCCTTAAAACATCAATTTCAGTTCTTTGTTTCCACTCAACTATCTACTACAATGTGCACTGCAAAGAGTCCATCAAACTTAGATTCAGTCCTTCTTTCTTTTGACCATTCTGTGGCTGGCCCTGACCTCATTCATAGATTTTCTGTCACTGAGTTTCTTGCAGTGTCTGCTTTATCAGGAATATGTGTGAAACTAAACTACCTCAGTTAACCTCAAAACAAAGAATTAATAAACATGTCCTCATTACGTATTATTCCAATGCTAATCAGATGTGTAAAAATCTACTTGAAAGTGCAAGACTAAAACCGGTGATAAAAATAAATACTAGAAACTCTATACAAATTATTGTCTTTGAGAAGTATTAAGATAAGGCGGTAACATTTATAAGACAAGTAGAAATAAGCAGAGTTAATTTTAATAGACATATATGTATACTAATGAAATTAAGCTAATATTTGCTTTCCTATTATTATATTTTATACATTTTCTTTAATGACAATTCATGCTATTACGTCCATATTAATCATCATTTAAACATATCAGCTGTTTTATAATTGATTATTTGATGTTACATTGTGGAAGAAATGATAGGATAAATGTATAAAATTTGGAAATATAGAAAAGCTCACAAAAAAATAAGAATCTGCAATAGGTCATTGTTTATAACAGCTACCAATGCTATTTTATTTACTGAATATCTAACTCTTCTGCATGTGTAAAATTTGTGAATTTTTTTGTGCTATGTGTACAAAATAAGTTTATGAATTGATTATATGTATAGTTTACTATGCATTTAAAATTCAGTGTGTATGTTATGATGGATTAATTAATGGTCAGCTTAAGTGGGAATGCCCAGTTGAACTGAGTCAGTGTGGTTCTGGGTATGGAAGACCCACCTGAGGTTTGCTGCCAGAATGGCATAAAAGGACAATGGGAGGGCAAGATTGCATGCTCCTGATTTCCCAGGAGAAGTTTGGTTGTGGCTGATTTTCCTGGTACCAACTTGGCTGTTCCTGTTGGTATTGCCAGGAATGGCTGCTGTTCTCTTCAGGGGAGCTCTGGTCTTTGCCTTTATCCACCACTGGTCCTTGGGGCTTTCCAGTAGAGATCCTTGATAATGACTTCTGGGATATTGCCACTGGCTCTAAGCCTTCAGCTGGACTTCTGCAGAATATTGCCCTGGGATCCAGGCCCTCGCTGGATTCTTCGAGCCGCTGGAACTTGCACAGTTCTCTTGCACTTTTCTCTTCTTCTTTTTTTTTTTTTTTCCTTTTTTTTTTTCCGGGATGAGGATCCAACTCACGACCTCGCGCCTGCCAATCAGGCGCTTAAGCCACTGAGCCAAACTCCAGGCCTTTCTCTTGCACTTTTCTGCATTTGACTTTTGGATAAATATTCTAAGATAATCCTATGAATTTTTGTTTCCTGTGTTGAATTTCTGCAAGCATCTGACTCAAGTAAGCATTGACCAAACTGACTATATATGTTAAACAAAGTCCAGAAATTAAAGTTTGTTAAAATAATTTTTTCCAGTTCAATAGCTCAATACATTCAAATTCAAGATAAGTTTATGAATTGATTATATATAATTCACTGCACACTTAAAATTCTATATGTTATATTAAAATTCTCTCTGTGTGTGTGTATATATATATATATATATATTAAAAAGAATTTCAGAAATTAAAATTTGTTAAAAACATTTTTCCAGTTCAATAGTTCAATTCATTTTTGGGTAAAGAAAAAAAAAAGGACTTTCTATTCAAAGTATTTTAAGAATGCTAAAGTTTTTAAGAATTTTTATCTGTGTTGCTTGATACAAATTCCTAGTGAATATATTTTCTTCTTTTGGTGGAGGGAGTGTGCCGGGAATCATATTCAGGACCTCACACTTACCAGGCAGGCTCTGTGCCACTGGGCTAAATCCCTGGCTATATATTTTCATTCTTTTCTTTTTAAAAAAAATTTTTTTAGACAGAGTCTCACTGTAGCCAACCTTGAATTACCTATGTAGCCCATGCTAGCCTCAAACTTAATCCTCCTGCATCTGCCTCTCTTGTGGTAGATTACAGGCGTGTGCCACTACGGCTGGCTCCAGTTACAATATTTTGAATTAATACTTTTTCCTATAATAATAACATAATAGAAATGATCACTGTTTTAGTACTAGTTATAAAATATAAATTAAAACTTGTATGTAGGCACTATTTTGTACTTACAGTACACACAATGTTTACTTCTGCATCATATGACTGAGAGATATTTCCATAGAAATATGAACAAAACCTGGCTGGACATTACTGAGTCAAAATTCTCTCTGACACAAAGCTATTCAAATATGTAAAGAGATGTTTCAAATAATATTTCCTATGAATGAAAGAATTTTCTCATTATAAAGCATTCATCAGTGCACTGAACAGTGGATCCCTTAACACTATTTAAAAATACACGATTTATTTTCTAGAAATCATTTCTCTGTATAGCGGCCTTGCCATGTGCTCCATATGCTATTACTCTTCCTTTCTCTGTTTATAGCATCTGGGCATTTGAGGAAATTTTGGGGTTCTTGTAGCAGAGCTAGAATCTCAAATACAATTGAATTTAATTATGAAAGTTGTCAGGTGTTCTCTTTCTAGCATCTCAGGTATCAGTATCACTTGTCTGTCTGACCAAACCCATACCTGTTGAAGTTTGTAGCCTGCTTCTCTCCTTTTTTCTTTCTCTTTCTACTTCCGACTCTTTCTTGTCAGTCAGGATTTAGGGTTACTTCCTACTGCTTTACACCCAGTACTCTTTTCCTAGTTTTGTACATTTTGCCAAACCTGTCTGTCATTTACTATCTGGCCCAGGCAGTTCATCTTATGTCTTTGCCCCTGAGTCTCTATGTTCTTACTATTTCAGACAGACAACTTGATTCTCAACCCTTCCCTACCCTCTTAAGGTTCTCCAGAGGTGAATTCTGTACAGAATAATCTCTTTCCGACATTCCAACAACTCTTTCTGCTTTTAGTACTCAAGCCACCCAATGAATTTCTTCCAGTAGGAACCTTGGCCTGGCCAATACGATTTTTCTTTCTTCTTTAACCTATTAAAGCCAGACTTTTCCTATCTCTTCCCATCTTGTTTTTACACAGCACTTCCTGAAGTGGCATTTTACACACTATAATGATGACAAACTTTTTAGCGACCCAAGTGCCCAAACTGCAATCCAAAATCTACATGCACATCATGGAATAGTGGTATGCAGAGCAAAGCAAGTCACTTTGTGGTGACGAGGGAAGCAGAGCAAAAGGAAAAGAACCAGAAAGACATAAATACCCTCCAAAACATGTTTCCATTGACCCACCTTCACCATGGCTTCTAACAGCATATTCAACTAGGATCATCAACAGATTAATTTGCTGATGAGGATATCTGGCCATAATCTAAGCACTTCTCTAGAAGTCTCTTAATTCAGTTAAACTGGCAATCAAGTTTAATCATCACAAGTTCTAAAGAAAAGATATTTTTAATATTATTAGGAGAATTTATTTTACATGTTTATTAACAAGTGAAGGGTGTATAATATGTATTCATTCTTAATAATTATAAAATTTATTTTCAAATTCACATAGCACCTTCGTACACTGTTTTGTTACTCATGAGAGCTCACATATCATTTTCCACTCATGAAGTTAAAAATATAGAAACAAATAGAAAATGTTACCATGACATTCCACTGGGGTTTATCAAAATACACAGTGCAATAGTTTAACTCAAAAAAATTAAAAGAAGCAAGTGTAGCATGACCAGACACATTGATGAAGGGCTCTGGTGGTGAAAAATGAGAATCGCTTTAAAAATATCCCTTTCTTCTCAAACACGCAATAATTTAGAAACAATAGATTACTTTTTCTGTTTTCTTTGCCCAGTTTTATTAATATATGATTGGCCAAAGTGTATATGTAAGTGCATATATATGTGTACAAAAAGATCTACTAAGAATGCGTACATGGTGAAAGGATTAATGAAGGCAATTGCTATATCCTTCACTTCACATGCTGATTTATTTTGTTGAGAACATTTTACTAGTAATTTTCAAATAAGCATTATTATTAACTATAGTCACTATATTGTATAAATAAACAGATGTTTGAAATTATTCATTCCGTCTTACAGAAACTTTGTATGACCAGGAAGGTATGCCCACTTTTTCCATACCTATGCAAAAATGTCTGTGAGTCCTAGACAGAGCAATTGAGCAAGAAAAAGAAGGTACCCAAATTGAAAAAATGTAAATTATTTTCCTGTAGATTGTATAAATGTAGAGAAACATAAAATCACACACATAGACATTTCTAGAACTAACAAATGTAGCAAGACAGTAAGATACAAAGTAAGCACAATATAATCAATTGCATTTCTATATAGTAACATTGGACACTCTGTATAGGAAATAAAGAAAACAATGCAAATTACAGTAGCAACAAAGCAAAAAAAGATACTTAGAAATTAACTGCACCAAAGAGTTTACGGCTGTACCAAAGTGATAAAGAGTTTATATACTAAAAATATCTTTGCTAAACAAATTTAAATATATTTAAATTAATGGAAAAACATCACATGTTCTAGAATGTTAAAATTTAAAAATGCTAATAGTATACTGCAAAGTCTACACATCTACCAAAATGCCAACAAATTTGCAGATTTATAAAATTCCGTCCTGAAACGCCTATAGAATAACCTAACCAATCCTGACAAAGAACAAGCTTAAGTATTCACACTTCTTATTTCAAAACTTGCTACAAAGTTACAGCAATAAAAAATGCAATTATGGCATGAATACAGTATTATAAACAACTGGAATGGAATAGAAAGCACAGAAATAATTCTCATATATATTGTAAAAAGATTTTGGGGAATGGTACCAAAGATAATAAAAGACAATTTTTTTATATAAAGAAAAGAGATTTGTTTAGCTTAGAATTTAGAGTTTTGGAGACTAAAAGAGGAACAGCACATCACATTAGGGTAGAAGCACATAAGTTATGAAAGGGAGAGATTTCGTGGCAAGGCATGAATTCAGAGCATGAGTTGGGCTCTCTTATAAAAACTCTTTGCAAAACTAATTTAAGTCTCACAAAAATCACTTTAATCCATTTTGAAAGCAGTAGCTTCATGACCTGTCACCAGACCACACCTCATTAAGGTCCCAGCATCTCAACAGCATTATACAAAAGATCACACTTTTGACACATGAACCATTGTATAGCAGGAAATTTGAGTAGCTTTCATTATTTCCATGGTTAATTTGTCTTATTAAATAATAGCGACCATTTGTTTTCTATATGTATTCTTTTTATTTAAGCAAAGAAAAAAAAGAAAAAAGACATAAAGACAACAAGCAAAAGAGACAAACAAACGAGTAGAGTAAATGCACAACAGTAACATTGCAGGTTTACAAAACCGGATGATAGAAATTTGACAATGGTTGCAATATTGTGTATCATTACCTTTAAAATGGTTACTTACATTAACAGATATAGACATGTAAAATTGATCTAATCATATGAGTATTAATTGTTCTTTCTCAATAACGAATACATTCAACAGTGTGTTCATTTTAGTTATCTTACATATACATATATACAGGTTTATATCTTTTCCTCTTCCCTTTTCTCTTTCTGCCTTTTCCCTTCCCAATTACTTTTGCTCTTCGAGCTGTTTTTTACCCTTGCATAGTATTTATTATAGATTTTGGATCACATATACTTTTCCGTTTCTTACACTAGGGAGACAATATGGTATTTACACATGTGGGTTTGATTTTTCTCACTTGTGAGTATGGTCTCAAGTCGTGACCATTTACTTACAAAAGTCTCAATGCAATCTTTCTTAACAGCTGAGTAGTACTCCATTATATAACAATACCACATCTTTTTTATCCATTCTTTGATTCATGGGCACTTGGGTTGTTTCCAAGATCTGGCTATTACAAATTGGGTTGCTATAAACATGGGTGCACAGATATCACTGTGGTATGATGTTTTCAATTCTTCTGGGAAAACGTCCAGAAGAGGGATAGCTGTGTTGAATGGGATCTCTAATCCTAGCTCCTTGAGGAATCTCCACACTGGCTTTCACAGTGGCTGTACCAGTCTACACTCCCACCAACAGTGGAGAAGAGTTCCTTTTTCCCCACAGCCCCTCCAGTATTTGGTGTTGCTTGATTTTTTAATCTTGGCCATTCTTTCTGGAGTGAGATGGAATCTCAGTGTTGTTTTAATTTGCATTTCCCGAATGACCATTGATGTTGAACATTTTTTCATATATTTATTTGCCATTTGTATTTCTTTGTCTGAGAAGTGTATATTCGTCTCAGATGCCCAGTTTTGGATTGGGTCCTTGAATTTTAGGGGCCTCATTTCTTTTAATTCTTTATATGTTTTAGATAGAAGTCCTTTGTCTGGTGGACAATTGGCTAAGATATTTCCCCAGATCGTGGGTTTTCTTTTCACTCTGTTGGAGATTTCCTTTGACATGCAAAAACTTTTTAGCAGGATGAGATCCCAGGTGTTGATTCTGGGGAGTGTTTCCCGTGCAGTCTGATTTTTGTTCATGAACTCTCTGCCTACTCCTATGTCATCGAGATTTTTACCTACTCTGTCTTCTAGTAAGTTCACCACTCCTATTCAATATAGTTCTGGAAATATTAGCCAGAGCAATTAGACAAGAGAAAGAAATAAAGGGAATAAGGATAGGAAAGGAAGAAGTGAAATTATCATTATTTGCAGATGATATGATACTCTACATAGAAGACCCCCAAAAATCCATTAGAAGACTTTTAGAAGTAATAACTAAATTTAGTAATGCAGCTGGATACAAGATGAACACTCAAAAATCAATAGCATTCCTGTGCACAAACAAGAAAGTCACTGAGAGAGAAATAAGGGAAACCACACCCTTCACTATAACATCCAAAAAAATGAAATACTTAGGAATCAATCTAACAAAGGAAATAAAAGATCTATACAGTGAAAATTACATTGCTCTAAAGAAGGAAATCAAAGAACATTTCAGAAAATGGAAAGATATTCCCTGTTCATGGATAGGAAGAACAAACATCATGAAAATGGCCATTCTCCCAAAATTATTATAGAGATTTAATGCAATCCCATTCAAAGTACCACTTGCCTACCTCACAGAGCTAGAGAAAGCATTCCTGAAATTCATCTGCAACCAGAAAAGACCTAGAATAGCAAAGGCAATTCTTGGCAGCAAAGGGAAGGCAGGAGGCATCACAATCCCTGACTTGAAACTATACTACAAAGCTACTGTGATAAAATCAGCATGGTACTGGAATCAAAACAGACCTGAAGATCAATGGAATAGATTAGAAGATACAGCCACAACTAAAAACACACTTAGCCACCTCATCTTGACAAAGGGGCCAAACATGTACATTGGAAGAAAGACAGCCTCTTTAACAAATGGTGCTGGGAAAACTGGCTTTCTATATGCTGTAAACTAAAACTAGATCCATGCCTATCACCATGCACTAAAATAAAGTCAAAATGGATCAAAGATCTGAATATAAAAGACAATTTTTGTAACAAATGGTGTCAGAAAAACTAGACATTCATATGCAAAACAGCCTTTATCTGCTACTTTATAAAACTTATTATATATATTGAAAGAAATAACTGAAATTAATCAAAGACCTGTATGCTGAACCTAAAATTGCAAAGTTCTTAGAAGAAAACATATGGTAAAATCTTCATGATATGAATTTAGCATCATTTCTCATATATAATACCAACGGCTCAGGCCGTCAAAGAAAAAAGTGGCAAATTGATTTTCATGAAAATTAAAAAACATTTTCATGCACTGAAGAGCACTATTAATAGTGAAAAGGTAACTTACAGGTGGGGGTAAATATTTGAAAATCATATGGTCTCTAATAAGAGATTAATATCCACAATGCATATGAAACTCCTAAATCTCAACATTAAAAAAACAGACAACCTGATTAAAATGACTCATGAATTTGAACTGATAAGTCTACATATAAGATATATGAATGGTCACAAAGCACATAAACTATATTCAATATTAGTGATCACTGTGGAAATGTAAATCAAAACCATGATGACATACCATTTCATATCCATTGTGATACTTCTGTCAAAAAGAAGAGTATAACAGTTGCTGGCAAGGATAGGGCACACTGAAAGCCTTGGACACTGTTGGAAGGAATGAAAAATGGTGCAGTTGCTATGAGAAGCAGTATGCTGCTTTATCAAAACATAAAAGTGGGTTTACCATGCACTGCAGCTCTTCCACACTGCAGCAAACACCTCAAAATTGAAGGCAAGTTTTAAAGAAGGTATTTGTATATTCACATTCATAGCATCATTATACATAACATGTAAAATGGGAGAATTTCAATCGTCCATCAACGGATGAATGGGTGAACAAAATGTAGTACATGTATACAATGGCATCTCATTCATGCCTGAAAAGGAAATAAAATCGCACATATTTTACAATGTGTACTAGTTGACGTTGGAGGTACTAAGCCGACAAATGAGCCAGTTGTAAAAAGTCAAATACTCTATGATTCCAGTTACATAATGTGCCAGTCACACAATTAACCCAAATTATATATAAAGAGAGTAAAATATAGTTTTCAGGGTTGTGAAAATGCAGAATGGAAGGCTATTATTTAATGAGTATAGTAATTTTGCAAAACAAAAAAAAGCAAGACTACCGGAGTTGGTTGCAGGTACTGTTTGCAAAACAACAAGAATGTATTAAATATTACTGAACTATGTATTGACTTAAAAATTGTTGCAGTGAAAAATTGAATGTTACCACAATAAAGAGTTGAAAAGAAATTTGTTGCAGTTTTGTTCTTGTTTTTTTTTTTTTTTGAGACAAAGCCTGGCTATGTGGTTCAGGCTGACTTTGACCTCACAGTGATCCTCCTGCCTTGGCCCCCAGAGTGCTGGGATTACAGGTGTGCACTGCTATGCCCAGCTTTGTATTACTCTTAAAATTATGACTGCTTTGGGTTTGGTTTTAAGTTTATTTGAAACACTGTGTTATTTGCCATAATCGAAGCATGTGATTTCAATAGACAGCAGACTGACAACAAGCCCGATGCTAGAGCGTTTTCATACATCTGCTTTCATTTCCTTCACTCTGCCTTTCTCACTTTCTCCCGATCTCTCATCCTCCCAGTCACTGTCTCCTCCCTAAGGCATAGTAGCCAACACTCACAATTTAAAAAAGAAGTCAATTTTGAATAACAGATCAGTTCATACTGCCTCACACACCAGCAGAAACTGCATGACAAAGGATATCACAGAGCAAAACTGCTCAGATCACTATGGCCAGTGAGAAGCTAAGGATGGAGATGTGCCCTTCCAGGACATGCCTCAGCGACCTCCTAAGAGTACACTTGGCTACTGAACTGATTAGTGGATCCATTTACTGGTGAGTACAGCATTCCCATAATCCAAACACCTCTCAAAAGCCTCACCTGTGAGCTCCTGAGAATTTTGGGAGACAGTCTAGATCTAAACCATAACACTCTCTCTATTTCTTTCTCAGGTCTTCACTTTTGGCTATTACCTTGGGATTCACATTTGATATATGCTATGTGTGGTGTATGAACATTTCCTTATTATCCGTCATTATTTTATTGGCAGCGCAGCATTTGATCATACCTATGGAAATTTCCAATCAGTATATACATATATTGGAAAGGAGTGTTCCCTCACTCTAAATATGTGCTTTGGAAAACTGAATGATGAGTCAAGCTAGTGGTATAGAAGTGTTGTTTTTCAGTTCCAGCATGAAATCATCGACTAATACTGGGCAGTTTCTCTCCTAGATTATAACACGCTCTGTCAGCTAAGGACTGATTTGTTGTTAAATCAGAAATGCATGAATGCGTAAAGTATGAATATAAAGATAGAACATTTTATCATACAAGTAGAAGTGGGAACCTCTGACTGCCAGTGGTGTATTATTCTCTGAGGCCCGATAAGTGTAGATAAGTGAAAAAAAAAGAAAAGTACCAGTGGGAATGATTAATAATAAAGTATTAGAAAAATTATATATGGATGCTTTGGTCAGACTTGAAGTAGTGTGGAAAGTGAGTAGGAATGGATCATATATTTTATTCCACTCGGTGCCACCTCAAATGGTCACATTGAAATTGCTTATGGAAATGTGAAACTGTGGGCTCTAAACCTGCAGTAAGAATGATCACAGTGCTGCTATATTTGAAATGTAATTTTGAGTGACATTCTGCCTTTTATTTTGTATATGTTTCTCTCCTTAGATTGCAAACTGTGACACAGGTATATATTTTGTAATCTGAGGTTTAAAACTCCCTTTGTCTTCAAAATATATTTTCCTTTTGCTAATCCACACTGTTATTAAATTATTCTATATCTTAATTCACAATTCCTCAAACATATATCTTATTTCAATTCTAATTATGTAATCTTGATTGTGGTGAAAGTTAAAAAGTCAGTCTGCACAGCTGAAATATTTCTCTAAAGAATGCCTCCACTTTGAAAAAATGAGAATGCATTATCTATTGATTCTTACAGCCAGGACAACCTCATTTTGCTCAAAATGTTCTATGGTTCTGACATATATGTTAACTTACAGTTTGATCAGTTAAATTATTTGGCATATTATAACACTAACAAAGATAAAACTGTAGAATGCAGTATTTGAGTTCCAATTCCAGCCATATAGTTCTTAGCTCTGTAGTTGAGGTGCATTAATTAACTCTCATAGCCTCCATGTCCTCATTTATAAGAAACAGATAATTCTACCTACAAACTGTCACTAATGTACTTCGAGAACATCTGCCATATAAAAATACTCAATAAAAGGTTAGTTACTATATGCTTCAGAAAATCCAAGAAGTTGGAATAATAGTAACAGGTCTACGGAAACCAATGGAAAATCTATTTCAAATGGACAGAACCTAGAGGTGGGAGATGGAATTAACTAAAGAAGATTGAGTCTCATCTGAGGTTTAAGTATACTACATTATTTTAGGATCTTGTTCAAAACATACTCTGATCCTAAACTAGATACTTTTGGATTTTTCTTATAAGCTGAGGAATTGAACTCTCGTCTTCAAAGTGACTGTCCAAAGTACAAGCATTAATATGATTCCCATCGCCACTCCGTTCATAATGAAGATGAAAATCCATCAAATGAGAATCTTCTTTAGGACCAGAAGTGAAATATTTATAGGATAAACACAATATTCTTAGCATACCATCTGAATAATTATTTATTAACTTCCATCCTCACTCGTTGGCCTTATCTTCAATTGTGCTTTTCTTCATTGGGAGCTATTTGCAGTTTTCTGAATAAGACGAATGCATGTGCTAATGGGCATAAACCTTTGATTATTCAGTCTGTTTGGAACATTTTTCTTTATATTTATTTGAAATGCCTGAATGTAAGAGGCTTCTTTAGCTAGCAACTAAAAATGGCAGTGGTACACCTGGTTGGAATATCTGCCTTGATGTTAATAAGCAGGTAGAGGATGTGGGCTATAGTATAGGGAGGTCAGCTATGGTACTCATGTAGTAAAGCAGATCCTGCCAAGACTGGATAATCTAAGGAAATTATAATCACCTTTTAAGATTTTGTTTATGTTCTTTCTTATACCTTTCTTCTATAACATGCTTTACCCATTCATAATTTGGCCACTGTAAGATTTGAATCTCAGACAAACGTCTATGAAAGCATCTCTCTTTTATTGTTTTATTCTTGTTAGTGGGGAAGGATTAACTGTTTTAATTGCCTATAGACAGTCATATACCTGAGGACAGAGTGTTGTGTTTTCATGTTTTCCATTTAGCACTTTGACAGTTATTAAAATTGATGAATAATTATTTAATTGATAATCTGTCACTCATGTTGATGAGATTAATATTTTTAACATTCCACTTTTGTCAAATATCTTCAACTGCTCAATTACCTACTCATAAAACCACTATAATACTTCAATGGCATCTTATTGGCTGTGAGAAGTTGATGAGAAGTTGACCTTCTTTTATTTTATACCTTTTAAAATAATGCCCCAAGGGCTGGGGATTTATCTTAGTTGCATAAGCACCTGCCTGGCAAGCTCAAGGTCGTGAGTTCGATCCCCAGTACCAGAAAAAAAAATTAAACTTTAAAATAAAATAATGCCCCAAATCACTAAATCACTATTTGGATCACTTTCTTCTCTACTACATAAACACTGTTTCCCAAGGAGACAATATTGTTTATGTTGTTTGTGTTTCTTCTGGCATATTTTGCACTGTTTGCTTTTGTTCAGGACATTGACCCTGGGGGAATATCCTCATGACATCAACTGGCAGAATCCTTTTCCTGCTTACTTTCTACCTTCTCTGAGGCATATTCCATTTCAATGCATTTTTAAAGATCCATCTTCTTGCTTTAAAAAGTTTCTTCTAAGGCTATATATTTAACCTACTGTGTAATGTTTTGTATTCTTGGTCATCCATTTTTCCCTCTTGTGCTCCTTGAGTTCCTGTCAATACAGGTGTAAGTGTTGAAAATTAAAATTGTACAAGTCTGAAAGAAGAGGAACAAAGGGTAACTTTCAAGGAAATTGAGGAGCTTCAAATAGGATATCATGACTAGTTATATTTTGGTTTTACTGACAGTATTATTGTAAAAGAGGTTTTTTTTAGATTATTAGGGAGTTTGAATTAATTATAACTTTTTTGAAATATTCACAAGAGCTCTTTTGAAGTTTGCTTGTGAAGTTCTTTCATTTTTCTGATTATTATGTGAAGTTCAAGAAGCTAAAAGTATTTTGCTTTTTAAATAATAGTTTTACTTCAAGGAAAAATGACAAGCTGAGAATAGAAAAAAGAACCCAGAGTGTGTGTATAAGGGAGGAGAAAAGCGGGCTGAAAGTGTGGTTGTGTGTTTGTAGGACTTAAAAGTTGCTTTTGCCTGCAGCAATTTCAAATTTAATTATTAAAAATAAGGATAAATGTCAAAAGCCAAAGGCAAAGTAAACAGATATCTAACTAAATTCATAAAGTATTACTTCCCACAGGTTTTTGAATGCATATTGGTTATACAGTTTGTTTTCATATCACAAATTGTTCACGCACATAACATACTTAAAATATTTTCCCATTCACACCCCTAATCCCAGCCTCCCCACTCATTTCACTTTTATTTTTCCCCTTCTAATTTTTATTTTTATTAGTATATGTCTGCACTACATAATGATTACATTTACTTTAGGGAGCTGGTACATGTGCATGATGCATCTCAATTGTTTCACATTGCATTCCCTTCTCCTCTTTACTCTTTTCCTCTGTCTCTTGTCCTTCTTCCCATTTGCAGAAGATCTTTCTCCCTGTTTTACATTATCTATATTTTATTTTTCTCTTTAATTTATTTATACTTTGAGTATCGCATATGAGAGAAACTGTGCGACAATTAAGCTGGTGTGCCTGATTTACTTCACTTAACATTATGGTCTCAAGGTACATGTATTTTCTGACAAATGACTCAAATCTATCCCTCTTTTTAGCAAACTATTAGTATATGATGTATAAGTAATACATTTTCCTTATCTATTCGTCTATTGTTGGACACATAGTTTACTTTCAAGATTTAGCTGTTATAAATTGTACAGGTATTGTACTTGATTTTTCTTAAAGCTATTGTGAGAGGTATTATTTTCCTAATTTATTTCTTGGTTCCTCATTGGTGTACAAGAATACTAGTGTGTGTGTGTGTGTGTGTGTGTGTGAATTTTGTATCCTGATACTTTGCTGAATTTGTTTATAGTCTTTCAGTGAAATTCTTGGATCTTTCAGGTAAAGGATCATGATATATGTGAGTAAGATATTTTGACTTCTTTCTTTCCTGCATGTATCCCTTTTATTTTATTCTCATGCCCAACCATTCTGACTAAAGCTTCAAATGCTGTGTTGAGCAGGAGTGGAAATAGTGGAAATTCTTGTCTTTTTCCTAATTTTAGAGGAACAGGTTTCAATATTTCCCCCATTTGATATGATATTTGCAGTAAGTTTACCATAAATGGTTTTTATGAGATTGAGATATAGTCATTTTATACCTATTTTCTTCAGGGTTTTTATCATGAATGGATGTTGGATTGTCTCAAAGACTTTTTCGGGATTTAATGAGATGATCTTGTGACTTTTTTCCTTACTTCTATTTGTGTGATACATTACTTTAGTTGATTTGTGCATGTTGAGGCATTCTTGCATCTCTGAGATGAAGTCTACTTGGTCACGATATATGGTCTTTTTAATGATTTGCAGCACTACGTTTGACAATATTTTCTGGAGAATCTTTGTATCATTGTTTCTTAAAGAGACTGGGCTGAGTTCTTGTCTGGTTCATGAGTTTGACAGTACTCTTTTGCTTTCAATTTCATTGAAGAAGTTTGAGGAGTACTGGCATTAGAATTTCCCTAACATTTTATAGAAGTCAGTGGTGAATACATCAGGTTCTGGGTTTTTCTTAGTTGGCAGATTTTTTTTTTTTAGTACATGCACAATTTCATTGCCTGTTAATGGATTTTTCAAGGTTTTTATATCTTCTTGGTTCCATTTTAGCAATTTTTAAATATTTAGGAATATATCAATGACTTTTTTTCTTTGGAGTACAGGTTTTGGAAATAGTTACTAATAATCTTCTTATTTTGGTAGTGCCCTTGGTTATTTTACCTTTTCATTTCTAATTGCATTGATATGGATCATTCCCTTCCTTCTCTTGGTATGATTAGTTTAAGATTTGTTTACTTTGTTTATTCTTTTGAAGAATCAGCTGTTTTATTCATTGATTCTTTGTATGTTTTAGTCTCAATTTCATTAATATCTGCTTGGATCTTAATAAATTGCTTACTTATATTACCTTTGGGTTTGGATTGCTCTTGTTTTTCATTAGGTGTATCATTAAATTATTTGTCTGGACTCATTATGTTATTCTGATGTGAGCATTCACCACCACATACTTGCCTCTCAAGGCTACTTTACTTTTCATTGTGTCTTATAGGTTCTGGTGTGTTGTACTGGCATTATTGTTTGGTTCTTGGAGCTGTCTAACTTATTCCTTGATTTCTTCTGCATTTCATTGATTATTTAAGAGTCTATTGTTTGATATCTAAGTGTTTTCATGGTTTCCTTTATCATTTATATCTAGTTTTATTGCATTGTGATCTGATAATATGTACGGGATGATTGCCATTTTTTGTGTGTTTTTTTAAACATGATTTAGGTGTTAGTACATGGTCTAATTTGGAGAAAGTGCCATATGCTGCTTACAGGAATAAGGATTCTATTTTTGTTAGTTGGAAAACTATAAATAACTGTTAAGCTTATTTGTTTAAATGTACTATTCAACTATGATAGATTTTGTTGATATTTTGTCTAGTTCATCCATTTGTGATAGTGAATTATTGAAGCTCCCCACTATAATTCTGTTGGTATTTATCTGATCTTCTATGTACCATAATGTTCATTGTATCAAGTTGGTTGCATGGAAGTGAATGTGCCAGTGTTTGATACATATATTAGAATATGTTTATATTATATATTATACCATAAAATATTATGTATGCATATAATTTCTTTCTGTTGAATTCCTTAACCAGTATGTACTGATCTTTGCTTTGCTGTGAATTAAAGGAACTTCTTATATACGCCATAACATTATGGGTTTTTTTGTTCAGTTTATCAATCTCTGTCATTTGATTGGGCAACTATCACCACTCATCTTCAGAAAATAATGAGTTATTACTTAAAATATCAAAACATTCATGTTATTACATTATTTTCTGTTGCTCATTTCTTTTTTCCCACTTTTGCTTAACTGCTTTCCCTACTTGGTATATCCATTCCATTATACTTTAGCCCTGTTGGCTTCATTTTCTATTTCTAAGATACCTTTAAAAATTTTTGGAGTGCTTGTTTGATGGTTATGAATTTGTGAAAGTGCTGTTTATTATTGAAAAAATACCTATTTCTCCATCAATGTCAAAGAATCCATGTGGGATTGTATATTTCTCTCTTATCTGTACGTTGGGTTTCCCCCCTATACTCAGAAAACTTTCTGCTACTATTTCTGTAAGAAGTTTTTTATGCTATTCATGTTGTCTTCGATTTTTCATTAATTTTAATTCATTTAGCCTTTGTGTCATTTACCAAATGTTAGATTCATTTTCCATATTCTATTTTATTTTAAAGATAACTCTACATAGTCATATCTTTTAGTTCTGACACAGTGCTTTCACATTGCTCATTTCTGCTGTTCATATTCTTAATGGAATTTTTTTATCTTCTGGATTTCTCTTTGGTGCATTTTCGTGGATTCTAATTGTTTTCTAAATTGATCATTCATGTTTTGTATTTTTTGTTTAACTTAGCTTTTTACTAGTGTCTTCTTTAAGGTCATTGATCTTTTTGTTCATTACATATATTATCTGTTTTGTTGATATCTTTAAGCTTACTGAACCTTATTGATCGCTTTTTGTAATCTGTTTTTATCTTTTCATATAATTCAGCTGTTTGACTTTATATTTCTTTTTCATCGATGGCCAGTCAATCAGCAATCAGCTTTAGTGGAGTTAGGGAGTCTTTGGAAACATTTTTTGGCCTTGTTTTCTCATGTTTCTTTTGGGGGGGGAGGTGTGTGCGCGCGTGTGTGCACTTATTTGCATTCTGAGGTTTATGAACCAATTTTAGTGGAAAGATATTGTTGCTAGTATGGAGATCTCTTTGGCTAGTGTTTGCTTTTCTGTGATGCACTTGGCATGCCTAACTATAGGCCTTTTTTTGTCCCAAAATCTTACCACTTTTGTTAATTTGGAGAGAGGAGGGAGTGGTATAAATAGATCAGCACCCACTTCTAGGTAAATGAACCTCAGTGTTATTGATGAGAAAAAAAAATCAGATATCGACATATAGTAACAATCAATTAATTTCAACAGCTGTGCTACCCTGGTGATAGCAACTAAATCAGCAAAACTAATAGAGTCAAAGATAAACTAAATATTAACATACCTTAAAGACCAATAAAAGTTACTACTGTACCACTCTTAATAATAGAGAAGAGATCTGTAATCAAAATATGATCACAGAGACAAACAACCCTCTGTTTTGGATGTAGGGAGTAGGGTAGGAGTCAGGCTGTCTGCTGGGCTTCATATCAAGAGGACCTTCACGTGCAGTTCCCTTAAAAAGCAAATGAATGGCCTAGTTTCTCAAATTGGAGAACAGAACCCCTGCTTCCTTCCTGCCTTGATATACATCCACTTCTCACATGGTGTATGCCTAGCCCATGCCCTCTCTGTGACTCTATCCTGTGGTCATCTCCAACCCAGACACTCTGGTATGGTGACTTCAGGAACCCAGAAGTGTATTTGTTCTGTAGTAGCTCTGTAGCTTAGTCTTAAACAACCACTTCCCAAAATGATTCCTGGCTAAACACTTTCAAATATTTTAGACATTTCACTGGATTTCTTCGCCTACTAGTCTGCTATGAGGAAGGAGTCACTTATTGCATAAAACTCCATGCTTTTTCAATTTACAATAACTGTGAGCTATTCTTGGGGCTAGCATTGCTGGCGCAGCCTGTTGCTGCTTCCTGGAGCTGCCAGTTTTCTCCAGACTTACTTTGTATTAATGGAGACAGGGCCCTTTTCCTGGAGCTAGGGTTAGCTTTTCAAGATGCTTCATTTTTTTTTTCTCTGCATTGTGATCTGTTTCTCCAGTTTCTCTGTATTTTCTAGTTTTCCTGTCAGCTCCCCCTCTATTAACAGGAGGGAAATCTATCTCTTTTTCTTCATCAAGTTGTTTTCCAAGTATCTTGATTTCAGGTGCCAGGGAGGCTGTATTTTGCTGCTAGTTTTTACTCTGCCACTTTTTTTCTAATCTCATTTCGTTTGCAGGTGACAAAACAAAAATAAAGAATAAAGGTTTGCTATAGTATAAGTAGAAAAGAAATCTCAGTGCTGTGGAGCAGTGTTTAGTGTTACAAATTTGAAATATGAATCTGAGAAACTTTTCCCATCATGTTAGACTCATGTCAGGAATATTAACAAATACGAATGAAATTCAGTATTTATTAACTGAGCAGTTAGTGATTGTATAAAGCAAAGATTGAACATAGCAGTACCACTTTATACTTGACAAAGGAAAACTAAAATCACAAAGTTTGATACCAAGAAAAACTCACTTGTGTGATTTTGTAATATTGTTGATAAGTACGATTTCAGGGAAACAACAAATAGAAGTATGATGATAGGTCTCATATTTTAAAGACAACTCAAAATTTGTGTTTTGTCAAACATTTGTTACTTGAACAACGAATTAGATATATCAAAACAGTTGAAAGAGAGAACTTTTAATGCTATTTGAGATGGGTTTGTTATATTCTGATTTAATCACAACAGATGATATGCATGTCACATTGCACTTTATAAATATGCGTAATTGTTATTCATTAATTAAAATTAAAATGGAACAGGTGAATATTAAGAGTGGATGCCATAGCAGGCTCATTTTTCAACATGCTACTACTGCTGTCATGTAGAATTCACTGAGGAGATGAAAATGTGATATTCCTTCCACAAATCATATACAAAAGTATATTTAGATAGTTATGTGTTCTGAAAGGTGTTGTTCAAATATCTCCATTGTCACAATACTCCCCTTTGTGGCTTCTGACTACAGTAACAACCCTTTTTTCTCTCACCTTTATTGACTTTAAAGCATTCACATGCACCCAGAAAATGTTCTTTACCTAATGTATACTGCAAATACATCCACTATATTATTTCAGACAGAAAATTAATAATCACAATCTATATTTTACTGAGGAATGCAATTTCTGGGAACCACTCCATGGAAAACAGTGCAACACCATTTAGTCTTGCCTGTGTATCTGATTAAAAGCTCTCCTTCTCTATCTTCTTAAAAACAATTAAATGTTGCAAAATGTTGACAGCTGGCAGTTGAAGAGATTTCATGTTCTTTCTTCTATTTATTTTGTTAAGTAAGAGAAGAAAATGCCAGATACAGTTTTGTATTTTGAATAGTAACACACTGTTGAATAATCTTTGTGATTGTAATAATAATGTTATGTGTATAATGAGAGGTTAGAAGATCTTATTTATCTCTTTAATATTTTCAAAAAGTTGTATTTTGTTGAATGTGAACTCAAATCAAGGCAACTACAAGTTGATAGATAATTTTAGTGCCTGGACATTTTTGTTCACCAAGATAAAGAAAACTGAGTAAATATTTTAAATTATGGGAAGACTTTAGCCCTAATAGTAATGTTAACAAAGGCCAATTATACTTGCTGGTCTCAAATAAAGTAAGTTCCTAGAGTTGATTTAGTCACATATTTAAAGCATTGCAAATTCCCTCTTCTTCCTTCCTTCTCTCTTTTCCACAACATTTGAAGGTTTCTTGTAGACAGCATCTCCAAACATTTACATATACTTCCTCCAAACCTGTTCCAAAGGCTTCTAAAACCACATGGTTAGGTATAGCCACAGGAACAATTCCAGTTTTCTGTATTAGTAACTTTTCCCTTCACTAGAACACAGTACCTGCTATCTACAACTTAGAGAGGGTCTTTTAATTCAGTTTATGGTTTCAACAGATGGTTGGTGGTCTCCAAGACAGGCACATCATGGCAGAGACTGTGGTAGAGCAAAGATGTCCAGAAAGCAGAGCAGAGGAGCAGCACCAGAGAAAAAGGACAAGGGGTGACCAGATATAGACCCCAAGACTATGGATCCATAACCCACTCAGACATGCCTAGAAGTGTGCTCCAACAGTCCCCCAGGCGTATCTTAAAGCCCACTAAGTCAACATTTTGGCCTAGCTATCACATTATTTTTTCTGAGTATTTTAAACCAGTATAAACAAAGGGTGAGGGATGCTCAAGGTGACTCTAAGGAATTTCATAAACTTTTAGGAGGCTTGGGTTGTTTTAACTGAGTATTTTAGAAAGTTACTAGTTAAGACTGTGAAGTATGGCAAAATAGCATGGGATTCTCAAGCAGACAAGGATCCTTTATTTGGGTTCCAAAACTTTAAGGACATAGATACTGGACTAAGGGTTTAACTTAGTGATAGGAGGCTTTCCTGTCGTGGGCTAGACTGAGTTGATACCTGGAATCACAAAAGAAGAAAGAAATGAATTCCATAATTCTAAAACTCATCAAAATAATAATTCTGCAATGAAAAAAAGGGTAATTGATAATAAATCAACCCAAGAAGTGTATCTTTAATGAATACTTGAATTTGTAGTAGTTTGGAGAGATTCTTGGAGTAGTTTGGGGATACTGGACAACTAATAATTTATTTGACTGTGCAAAAATTGATTACAGTTTTAACTTACAATTATTCTTTGGTCAATTCTCAGCCACCTTTTATTTTAATCACCAAACTTAAGAAACCCACGTAATTGGAAAAAAGTTATAGCCAGTTGTCCCTTAGACAAAGAACTTATATTTAGCACATATAAAGAATTGAAAAAAATCAGGCCCCCAAATTCAAAGGCTCAATCTAAAAAATGGGCATCTGAGATTAATATGCATTTCTCAGATGAAGAAATACAGATGGTAAATAAATATATGACAAAATATTGGACATCATTGGTCATTCAAGAGATCCAAATTAAAAAAAAAACACTGAGATTGCATCTCACCCCAGAAAGAATGGCTATCATCAAGAAATCAACCAATGACAAATACTGGAGAGGTTGGGGAAAACAAAACCCTTCTTCACTATTGGTCAGTGTGTAGACCAGTGCAACCACTGGAAATCAGTGTGGAGATTCCTCAATAAACTAGAATTAGAGATCCCAATTGACCCACCTATTCCCCTTCTTGGTATGTTATCAGAAGAATTAAAAGCATTATACTACAGTGATATATGTACATCCATGTTTATAGCAACACAATTTGTAACAACTAAATCTTGGAAACAACCCAAATGCCCATCAACTGAGGAATGGTTAAAAAAGATGTGTTTTTTAAAAATATAATGTAATACTATTCAGCCATAAAAAGAATAAACTTTATACATTTATAGGTAAATGGATTCAATTTGAGATAATACTCATAAGTGAAATAAATCAGACCCACATGTGCAAATATCTTACAGTCTCACTAGTGTGAGAAGCTGAACAAGTAAACATGACCCAAATATTGTGAATTGGGAAGAAGCTGTTCACGGGGTGGGGAGAGGTACTGTGATAGGAGTGAAGGAGACAGAAAGGAACAGAAAAGGAAAAAATTATATATATTTGTGTATAATAGCTAAGAATGATATACTGCTAGTTTCTCTTAGTTCACCGAAAAGGAAGACTTGTGCTAATATTGTTTGGACAATATTTCATGCTTATATATTGTACCCTGAGTAACTAATCTGAAGATAACAATACTCAATTTATTATCTTATTTTGAAATTATGTTTTTATTATAATAATGAAAAAAGAAACGCCACATTTTTCAGTTTCTTCATATTTAATTGTTTACTCATCTCTTTTTTCTGAACTAATTCTAATTATAGTATTATTAAAATAGTCAAAAAGTGCAACAGCGCAAGGTTTGTAACAGATGAGCAAATATGCAAATTATGTTATGTTCATATCACAAATAATGGAAAAAGAAAGTAGACTAATGGTTATCAGAGGCTAGCAGAAGAGGAAGGGATGAATTGTTCTGTGATGGCTGCAGTTTCAATTTTGTGAGATACAAATTTTTTTAAAGATGTGAGAGATACTAAAGAATGTAAATACAATTATCAGTACTGAAAAGTGCATTCAATATGATTAAGAGGAAAATTTGGTGGATTTTTTTTAAATTCAAAAAGAGAAACATTCAAAATAGCTTTAAAATACATGAAATAGGAATAAATCTAATAAAATTTGTGTAAGACTTGCACACAGAAAATAAAACAAAAATTTACAGAAAAGTATACTGTATTTATTGACTAAAGACAATAGTTTTATGAAGTAATTTTACCTTCAAAGATCTATACATTTAACACATCAAAATTACATTCCCTATAAGAAGTTGCTAAACATTGGAAAGTTAACTGCAAAACTTAAGTGGAAAGCTAAGAATCTAGGATAACCAAAATAGCTTTGATTATTTGAACAATTTTAAATGATACACAAAATGGATTTAAAAATTCCTAGATAGCTATAGTAATCAAAACATTATGGGGAATAAATTAATGTAAGATATAACGTAAATATATTCAATTAAAATTGTAATGGTGTGAGAGGCATAGGTACACATACATGCATAGTTTATTTTATAATTCAGTAATAATATTGACTTTAAATCTATATAGAAGGCTACAGAAATATTATGATAAAAGTCTTGAAAAGGCATTTATCATGTACTAGGTTCTAAGCACTTTTGCGCAAGAATTCCATCTTTTATAAACAGATGCACTAAACGTTATTATATTCATTGCCTATTTGGAATTGAAACACCAATTTTTAAAATAACTTTTAAAAAACAAATGAAATCAACATTATTATATTCATTGTATATTTGGAACCTAAAAACATCAATTTTTGGAATAATTATTGAAAGTTAAGCAGCTATTGACTTTAAGATGTAGACTCTGACACATGCATATTTAAAATTTTTTATGTGAGGATTTAAAAATCATGTTTTTCTAATATAATATTTATTTAACATATATGGTCAAATTTAATAATTAACTAGACCAGTGTTTGGGTTTATTTGCGCCTATATAATAAGGATTGTGTGGTATATGTTGAGACACATTACAAGATTAAATATGTAACAAACTTTTTGTAAATGTTGTAAGGATATTTGAAATGTTTATTTTAACATTATACATTGTGCAATTTTAAGGGATAATTGTATATACATCAACTGAAAAGGATACATGAAGTTTTATTTATATGATCAATATTTTTATACATTTTGTTTGTAAATGATCTTATATAAAAATGGGCTAAAAAATCTAAGTTAAGAGCCTACTCTTTGGTTAGTACATTTTGGAGTTTTGTTATTAAACATGTAAAATTTTAACTTTTAAGACATTTCTAATAAAACATGTCTTTAAGAATTATATAGTGACTCTCTTTTTTCTAAAATAATTTTACAATTTTCCCCTTTGTTGTTGTTAACCTTACTGCATTTTTAATGGAGTTATGGAGACTTATGAAAGTCTATTTATTTCTTTTACTTCATTAAAAATTATCCTCATTCTCCTTTTTAATAGTTAACCTTAAAGTGTAGTACAGATATCCTATATTCTTTTTTATTCTAAAACAACAGTGCTTGTATAATATATATCAATATCTGTATCTGCCCATTCCAGAACAACATAGAATTTGAAAACACTTTAATTTGACTGTCCTCTGCTATCTTTCAGGTTATTTCAGTATCATATTTTGGATATATATGGTGTCTTATCTCTCTGAAAATAGAGATCCTATTACCTTTTTCTGCAGGAAACACTCCTATAGATTTGTTCACATATTTTTAATTTCTGTTAGCTTAGCCTTCACCTCGAAATTCTTTTCATTTTTTAAAGCATCTTTCTTAGAGGTTCTTCATGAGGGTCAGTAGAGGTAAATTCCTACTAGGAATCCTTCTTTTTCATTGTCTCTTTGTATGATCATTTTTGTACGAGCATGTGTTTTTATTTGAACTGCTACCTCAGAGTGTTTCTGGGTTCTATGCGTGGAAGCCTTATGAGATATGTGTTAAGGGAATCTCCTTCCAGAAGTTGGCTTTTCCTTCAGCTATTGGCTGTCCACAAGCATTCAGGATCCCTCTCAATATCCTGTTCTGGGTTTTTTCACTTATGCAGGTGATTTTTAATACAAATTCACGTAGCCTAGAGACATTTCTTTATTTGTTTGTTAGTTGAGTGTGTTTCTACTAATCACTGCTTCTCTAAATTTCTAGTATCTCATGGATTCCAACTTCAAAAGAGAGTCTGGATGGAAAAACTCAGGTATTTGGGCCTGGTATCCTGCACCTCAAGTGCAATTGCAGCTATATCCCTTTACCAGACTAGCCCTAAGGATTTCTTTTGATTTTTACAGTCTTATTTCTATATTTAATTAAACTTTCTCTACCCTTGGGATGATGTTCTTGTTTGATGAGTATTACAAGAAATCAGTTTTTGCCATTTTTATTGAAAATACAATTTAACATCTAACATTGTAGTAATTTTCCTTCTTTGAAGATATTCTTCATCTTATTTTCAGTTTATATATCCATGTCTGTATATTCTTCAGAAGATTTTGTGACCTTGCATTCTGTTAAACATTTTTAAAAGTGCTCAGTTAAGAATCATCTTCTCTCCTCTGTTCTTACGCATTTTCTCCAAGAACAAAACAATATCACAAATTATTTCGGCAAAAATTTATTTTCATCATGGTGCCAACCTTTTCAGATACAAATTAGGAATAGAACCTCTTTAGTTCAATGGCAAATTAATATTTAGTAAAATAAGTACAGGTTAAAGCAAAAGGGTTTATGACATGCTATAAGAATATGAAAACTTTGGAAATCACTAGCTGCAAAGACAAAAAGGCAACAAAACCTTTGGATGAGCAAGTAAACATAGTAGCAAATGGTACCATAGTGGGGTGAAAAATATTAAGAGATGGAAGATACAACTTATGACAGAAATCTTGAAAGGATGGTGTATAGTTATTAGGCATTCAATTTTGCCTTCCAGACGATTAAGAAAATTTATCTGGACTCAAGGAGGAAAATACATAACCATGTCTGAATTTTCAAAAGACATATGAATGATGGGTTAAGTGAGGAGATTGGTGACAGATAGAAATGATACTAACCTTTGTGATTTAAAAAGGGTCTGGAATTTTTTAAATTTAAAAAACAATTGCCTTGCAAAATTATTTCATCCAGAAAAACAAGTGGGGATTTTGTGACTTACATTTATTTATTTATTTGTTTTCAGGAATCAAACTCAGGACCTGTGTTTGCCAGCTCAGCACTGTGCCACTGAGCTGTATCTTCAGTCCCATGAATTACATTTTAAATCTTTAAAAATCATTGTGTTTTCATTAACATGCTTGAAATATTAAACAGAATCAAACTTTAGCACTGTCTTTCCCTTAGGGATGGAAGCTTTGCATTGTAGAAACCATATTAATTCAGTGATAAATACATATGTCCTATAATTATATGTAAATTCATAAATGTTTTAGGAAGCTTCTTCCTGTCTATTATTCCATCATGAGCCCTCAAAATAAAAATTATTTCATTGATTAAAATTATTTTGTCCCTGATAGTTTTATTTATCTGAATTAATAATCTTGTAAAGGTTGTATTTACATCCTAAAATATTTCAGCCTCGGATTTAAAAGGGGATTTCTGGAACTATTTACTTTTTATACATGTTAAAAGACAGGAATTTATCATGAATATGAAAATAAAGAAAGGTGTGTACTAAGGTATATTACTGAAAGAATCGCTTTGGATGACATTTGATGTAGTAGGAATGAGAGCAAGAGAAACACTGCTTGTTTGAGTGCTATGAGAAGAAAGTAAGAAGGTGACAAAGTGCTATTTTTAGATTCAGGACAGGAAAACCCTAACCCGGATCCATGCATTTACAGTGTCCTGCCTTGGTTCTGTGTGAGCTACACTGTGTTGCTTGAGGCCAAATATACACAAGGTCAAGAAGTGTTTCCCCACAAGGTCCATGTTTCAGGTCCCTAAAATCGTTAAGCACCTGTCTAATGGCACCAAGATTGTCCCTACATCTGTTCGGTTTTCTTATCTCTGTATTCCTGAGCGGTGCTTCTTAGGCCTAACATGAATGGCCTAGTTTTTTTTTTGGGAAAGTTTTGGATCTTGGGGGTTATAATCATTAGTTTTCCTGTGCCCCGGGCAAAATACTCGCCACTCGAAATTGAAAGGAGGAGAGGTTTATTTGTGCTCACATTTTCAGAGGTTTCAGTCCATGGTCAGTTGGCTCCAAGGCAGAAACACATCATCATGGGAGGGTGTGAGGAAGCCAAACCGCTCACTTGTTGACGACCAGGAAGCACCAAGGAAGCTATCAGAGAAGGGGCCACACAGGACACACTTCCCAAATCATAGCTCTCATCCGGACGCTTTTGGACAGCCCCAGAGGGTGCTGTATTAGTCCCATAGACTGCGCTCACACTGACAATATTACCTGGCACAGCAGCACACATCAGAACTTTCAAAGGGCTGCAAGATTCCTTGTATGGAGTGAATTTCATTTTGCAGCTTGACGTCAGACTGAAGTTATTTCAACAAAATAAATTTAGGGATCATATGGGATTTAACAGATTGATAATGTCAATGTGTAGATATATGGTTAATATGCTCCCTCACCCTTACTTTGCACCCCAAAATGTTAGAGGCAGTTAGGTACATGAAAAAAGGATTAAAAACACATTTTTGTTTACATAATTTATTCATGCTTACTTTTGCCACTGAGTCATCAGTTACTCAGGGAGTATAATTACATTAACAAAATCAGGAAAGATGCTAAATTCAGAAAACAGAAACTGGGAGTGGCTTTAACCCTTTTGGTTCTAATTTTCAAGAGAAGATAATTGAGATGAGATCATGAACTTTGTTTCAAATCATGCACAGGTAGTACAGACAAAGATTTTAAAAACCTAGAGATGCAGTAAATTTTATAATTCTTTCCTTTTTTATAGTTATTAATTAATGCATGTGTTATATAAAGATGTAAGTCCAAGCAGATCTCTTAAGTCATGGAAAGTTTGAAATACCAGAATCTTCATAGTTTATGCTATCTAATGAAGACTTGCTGAGTGTTGCAGTTTTAATTTTGTATGTAATCTATTATTCATACTGAATCAATGCTTCATTTTTGGAGGACTATTAAATATTAGCTAGCTAGTCTTTTAATATTTGTAGAAAACTTACTATAAAATTGAAACTATGATTCCTTTGTACAGATATTTACAAAAATTTTGAGATAACATGAAAATGTGAACAAAACAAAACTATGAGATGCTATTTAATGAATTATACTCTTGTTTATTCCAAACATGGGAAAAAGTAACATAGATCAATTAAGAAAATAAAATAAATGAATCATATCCATGTTAATGTGTTACCCTGGTTTTAAAATTGATTTAATAATGGCATTATTCCAAAATAAAAAAAACTAGGATCCCTAACTTACAGTTCTAATATCTAGATGAAGTTATTACTGTGACTGAACATTTTACATTTTAGAATTCTACTTTGTATGTTATGTTATATATATTAGAAACCAAGGACTAAATTACTATCCAGAAACTTACTTCTTATTTTATGTGCACGTATCACCATCTATTTAGCCATATCTGATTATCCTATTCAGTTAATTAAAACTTAATGTCTACTCACATTCGTCACTTATTATACACTCATTTCAATTGCAATGAAAAGGCTTTCAGTTGGCATAGAGAACACACCTGCTCAATGATGAGCAAGAGGGCATTGCTATATAAATGTGCTTAAAAATGCATCAGGGTAAAAATGAAGAAGAAATTATTTTTCAGAGCCTATTACCCATGTTAGGGTAGTAGAATGTAAATATAGAATTTTAAAATATGCATGACTCTATCTATTTGCTGCCAGGATATATTACCCAAACTTTACAAAGGTGATAGACTTATGAACCTTAATGCCTTTTCATACATGATCTCTGTCAGTGAAGAAGACATAGATAAGAAAATAAAAACTGAAAGAGGAAGATAAAGTAAATGCCCCTAGATTCAAAGAAATAAATACTGTATTTAGAGAATGAGTGTCTACATTCTGAAATAATGTATTTATTGTTCTATGATCATTTATACCCCATAATTTCCACAGATAGCCAACATAATTTAGAACTAATTTTTATCAACTATTTTAATACATAGAGGCTGAGGCTTTTCCTTTTATTAAATGTACCACATTTGTTTTTATTGAGAGAAATCAGCTGTTGGGCAAAATCTTTGAAGATGTTCTCCATATTTTGCAATGAAAAATGGCCCATGGTAATGGAGTAGAAATTGAAAATAAGAAACTCGATCCATCACTACTAACCAATTAGTGGTAACAATCTTCACTTGATAAAGTCCTGTAGGTTCATTTAATCTTTAAAGCATAAGTTAGTGAATTTTAGGAGCAGTGCTTGTAGATTTAAATAACTGGCATAGCTGCTCTGGAATTTAAGATTAATCCAACCATGCCAGAATGCCTGACTGATTACATGGACCTGACAGTGGAGACTGTAACTCCTCAAAAGGCAGAGAACCAACCTGCCATTTAACACATCAGGAATGGCTCTCAGAAATCATAGAGTTGAGACATAGTTTATTGCATTTCTTTTAGGTAAAGGATTTTCTAGAGTGTCACACAAAAATAAAACTGTACATCCTTTTAGAAAGAATATGTCCTTCATCTCCATGGAATTTATCAGGATGAAAATTGCCCCACATATGCTCAGAAGCAAAGAACAAGTAGGTTAGAAAATGAAGATTCACACTATAATACTGGACATGTAAGTTTCATCAGGATACAGAGATAGTGGGTCACACCATGAAGGTTGGCCACAAACTCTGACATTTTTCAAAGAAAGATGGGCTCTGTTTTTCCTTCATTTAAATACAGGCTGTCTGGAGATTGCTTTGGTTGTTGGAGAGTGGGAGAAGTAAGGTTCTGCCAGGAGCAAGCTTAGCTTTTAAGTAAACTGGAAATTTCCTTGTTCTTTTGGAGCCCACAATCTGATATAAGAAGTGAAACTTCTTCACTTCTGAAAAGAATAAATGGCGAGGCCCTGAGATTTGATTAAGTAGAAGAAGACCTCAATCACATTCAGGCTTCTAATTATCCTTTCCAAGGACCAGGAATCTGAATGGAGCTTTCTCAGGTCCTCAAGAGAAGAGGAGCTTCCTGCTGAATATCACTGACTGACTCTAGCCAATACCACAGGCAACTGAGAGCATGGCAGAACTGCCCAAACTCTTCATATTCCAAACTGGGAGATCTTAAAACTGATCATTGCCAATAGCATTTAGAAGTTTTTTAAATAGCAGTAGAAATCAGAACACATGCTTGAGTTTGTTTTGATTCATTTGAGAAAATGAATTGTCTTTACTAGAAAAAATATAAGTGTAAATCCTGAGACTAAATAATCTCAGGATTAGCACTTATTGAAACAAAGAAAAATGACCATAAAAGAGTCAGAATAAATAACAAACAACAAAACCACTCAAAACTAAAATGAGAAAGAAAAAACCAAATGTCCTGTTGATATTGTCATAAAATTATAATTTTATTGGAATTTCTGTCTAATTATTTGCCTTTAAGTATGAACCGCATAAGACACTATAATCCCTGTCTTGCTTTAACTACTTTAAGGAGATGAAATATGAAGTATTCTTCTTAAGTTTTACCCTAGTATAATCCCTAATTAACGAAATCAATGATTCATCATTAGGTAACCATGACAAAAAGGTACTAAAATTTTCTTAGAGAGAGAAAATTATCAAAATAATCTTCATTATTCATCAAAAGCAGCAGCCCACACTCAATAAATTTCTCATAGTTAATTGTTGCATAGTTGCATATAATTTTTAAAGTTTCAAAACTTTAAAAGTTCAGGTAGCTCCTTTACAAAATGTGAAGGTATTATAAGTCCTCTGAGAAATTGATAAAGATTAAAATACTGACTAGACAGTAAAAGTACTCATGTATCTTCAAAGATTTTAATTGACTAAGATGGTATTAATTAACTATTTTTTATTACTTTAAGTGAACATAGTTAAAATTAAACTGAGATAACCTTTTAATTTCAGAATGGCTTATTCAGACTATTTGCAATTATCCCTGAAAGGGTCACCTTTACTTACACACTAAATGAAAGACGCTCATATATTATCCCTGCCACTATTTCCTAGATTTACCTTGGGCATGAATCATATCTAATTGATCCCTAAGGCAGACATCCATTGCAGATGGAAAGTTTAATATTTCACAATCTTAGTACAGTTGAGCTAAAACAGATATTACTTTGATTTAAATGATTATTGTGGTAAATTTGTTTATAATGTTTACTCATCAGAACCCCAAAGTTTCAGCCATGAGATTTGGTGCCAGGGGAGGCAAGCAAGAGTAAGGACACCTGATGCTGTTAGTTCTGGCAAAGTAAAATGGGTGGCCAGAGCAGCTACTTTTATTTGCACTAATTGTACACAGTTGCAAGGTTTGGAAGTGAGGTTAAAACGTTTTTGTGCTTTACTTCTCAATTTTCCCACAGAAGCACAGATCTTCTCACCTCAGGCAGAGAGTAGCCTTTTTCTTATAGGCAAATAAAACAGTTGTCTTTTCCTAAATCTCACAAAGCTCCCATTCCTAATAATGAGGCAAAGGCCCTGGATTCAGATTTCTCAATGACTGTGTCCAAGAGATGCCACAAATTTCACCTGCATGTTTAGTTTGACAGAGGCTGAAGCAAAGATGGGGCAACTTACAAGTGGGAGACACTTGAAGCAAAGTGGGCTAATAATTGTTTCCTTGAAGATTTGTGTAGGATAAAGAAACTTATCCTAGTTAGCAAATTTCTTCAAAGAGAAAAGATTAATCTCTCATTAAGAAATAAGTAGTAGCTCATTTGAGGCAACTGAGGGGCCACTGTAAGAAATATCATTCTACATGAAGGATGAGAAAGTTGTGTTAGTTACCTATCAATTTGCATCAAGTACTGGTTGAGGTTATTTCAGGAAAACGGACTCTCCAGCAATTCTAACCTGTCATGTGAAGGCAGAGCAGGCACGGTCAGTCACAGAGTTCCTCAGGGCTTCCAGCTAAAGCTTCCGCCAAGTGCACTGATGATATTTCATGGGGCGGCAACAACACCTGCTATGTTTACTACCCATCTTTCTTACTTCTTAGATGAACACTTTCCTGATCAAATTTTGGCAAACTGTGACCTGTGTTTCCTCTAAATGTCTGTAATATTCTATTTTAGCCATTGTCTTAAAATTTGTTATTTACCTTGTGATATCATTATTATTTGGGTAAACACAATGTGTAATGACAATGACTTGATGAAAGATATTTCTGTATGTATCATTTATGGGTCATAGACTTGGATTTGTGTTTGATTTTTTAAACTTTTCATGTATTCTTTAACCTGCATTTGATCCTCTTTCAAAAACTTATTGAAAGTATAAACAAATGGAAGGTCTTCATTTCTTATGTGGCTTCTGTAACTGGATAACCTTATACTATTTGGGGTTTTGTCTGCCCTGTTACTTAGATAGCTACAAATAGTTTCCAATTCTGAAAGTCACTCTTGGAATCTGTCCTTTAAAATCTTAATCTCGCCAGCTTCTAAAATCTGATTGCTCATCTCACTTGGGTTTCCTGAAGCCTGTAACCTCCTCTCTACTTTTCCTCATATTCATTGCATTTTTTTTTTTTTTTGAGTACGATGTACTAGAAACAAATCAAAATACCCTTACCTCTCTTGTTTAGTTGAATTCTGCCATTTGGGAGATTAGCAGAGGCTCACACAGCCAGAGAGCACAATCCAGATGTTTGTTCTGGTCCTACTTCCTGAGTCACCATGGCCCCCTGAATCTTGCTCCTCTCCAGAACCCCCATTCATTTACTTCTTTCAACGTCTTCATCTCAGTAAGAACTCTTCCTGCTTTGGGACTTAGGCTCAGCAGATTTCCCCAATATATTAAACAGTAACTAGAGTTTTATGTATTCCCTAGTCACAGTCATAAATAATCCAGATTAATTTCTCTTCAAAGTATCAAGTTTGAGTGAGTTATCTCTTTCCTTATAAGTTTGCCAGACTGATAAACTATTCAAAATCTTTCTTCTCTTAGTATTACCATTTTACCAGTGTTGAAAATGAATGACTATCACAAATGTCTTATTTTCTTTCTTTATTTTATATCACTTTAAGGCATTGATGACTTAGGCTTAGTTTAAATATAAACTAGTTTCTTACGTAGTTTCTCATCTAGGATATTACTTAGTATTTGAAGGGACAAAATAGTTTCCATATAAATTCTAATTTCTAATATTTCTATATTTCTAAATAATAAAATGGATTATAATATTCTTCTCAGTGGTCTTTAATGGATTTCTTATCATGAAAATATATTCAAAACAGTAACATTATTTTTATTCAGAAAATTTTCTCTACTACTTAACTTACTTGCACAAAATTCAAAGTCAGTGCAGAAATATACTGAAACTAATCCTATGTAAGTTTGTGGTTTTTGTTCTTTCTATAGCTAGTGATGCTTACATGTACACCACATTTAGTGCTTTGATGATAATCTGATAATTTAGAGGTTATTTTCTAAAGTTTACATTAGATCAAAATTTGAAGAAAATTTTAACTTACACTTAAAATATTCTACGGTTCTTCATATATAATCAGTCTCCTAGAGTAGTAGTTCTTGTTTTGAATGGACATCCAATCAAATTGGCAAGGTCTGTCAATTTTATTTGTATTTTTTATTTATGTTTTACATTTTGTGTATGTTTTATACAGTTATATCATCAAGATTGTTAATAAGGAGAAAAAGGTGCTACACAGAGGGACGATGCACCAAGAGTATATAATAATTTATCTGCTTAGATGTGTCTAAAATATAGTGTTAAAGTCCATAAAATAAAAATACAGAATTATAAGAAGAAAAGGGCAAACCCACAACTGTGTATTAGGCAAACATACAAAGAATTTCAAGCAACAACTTTATACACATCTATGTACAGCTCATGAGGAAAGTTGTATTTATATATTTTTAATTGTGTATCCGGTCTTCTCTATTGTTGGAGATTTTGATGAAAAAAGACAAAACTATCATCTAATATCTGTAATTAAAAAGTACCTTAATATGCATTCACAATTTTTTTTGGGGGGAAATCACTTCTCTGTCCTTAATAGTCTATTTACTTGCTATCTGCTTAAGATCTGGTCGAGGAATCAGGAATCCCTAGGAATCTCAACGACTGAATCAGTTTAACATAATGTAGAGATCAGGATGATATCTCCAAACATTCTACTTGGTTCCTATTTAATTGCTGGAATCAACAAACTAGGACCCATTTCCTGGCATGACACCTTTTCAGAATGTAGTAAAATTGTGAAAACTCCCCTTTTGTAAAGATGAATATCATTCTCCTTATTTGTGAGGGTTGGAATAAAAAAAAATCTGTAAATCATAGGCTTAGTAGATAATGAAAAAGTTATTTCTCCTCCAGGAATATGTAACCTAGTTAGAGGGACAAAGCAGAGAAATATAAAATCATTTCCTGTAAGGTACTGTGGGCAGGTGTCAGTGAAGGGCCTCTCTGTATGATCTCAACATACTTGTCCTCTACGCCTCAGGTAGTCCGTCTCCCTAGGAAAGATAATCAGAAGATGTTGGCTTCAACAATAGGTTTTCCGGCTGTTTCTATGGCAACCAAATAAAAATAATCACAACAGTTCACTTCAGTACTTAATGCAATTTAGTCAGCAACATTTGCTGAGCACACACTGTGTGCAGAGAACTGCACTGGAAGGGCATGGCGACAATACATTTTATTGTGGTAAATGGAATTTACTAAGAGGAAATAGGTCTCTGTATGAATATATCTTCTGAAACAAAAAAGTCTGCCTCATTATTTACACATTACAGTTCTCAGTTTTACCTTGAACTATAAGGGCATCTTAGTAAACTTTTGCATAAATAAAGTTACTTAGGAAGGAATGGAATTTGCCCTCCACATGAAGATGACATTCTACTAATACTTGGAGGTTTCTCTCTAGGAGATTTCCTAGGGAAATTCACATTTATTTTTCCTAGGACAAAGACAGATAAAATATCTTTCCCCAAAATTATTTGATTTCTTTTAAAGTCTCCTCTGAAGGTAAAGTTTAAACTGAAAGAATGCCATTAAATAGTGACAAATAATACAGTTGTAGAGACCTTTCTCATAAAAGCGATGTTTGTATTGACCAGCCTCCAAATGTGAAAAGAAAAAAAAAAAAACCTCAAAAGGAAAGTACTTTTGCTACAATTCCCATACCTGTAGATGCCTAGTTCTTAAAAAAAACTATAACATACACAAGATACCACCTATTAACTTTCATATCGATTCAGTATTAAAAATAATGTTTTTGCTTGATATTCATTTCTTTTCAGCCCAGCATTTTCCATCAAGAGTTTTTACCCAGGTTAATTTTGCATGTATATATTATGCTCTTTTCTCTTTCTGCTCTTTTATCTAACTAACCTAAAGAAATTAGTGAACACTAGTGATATGCCAAATGGATGTATGGTAATTTTAACTGTTTGAGTGCTTTCATTTACTCAACTTTAAATGCAATTCTCTTCTGGCTACACTACTAGTAGAAATATCTTATATTAAAAATTGAATTATGATGTGGAATGGTGGTGCATGCCAGGAATCTTAGCAGTTTAGTAGGCTGACACAAAAGGATTGTAAGTATGAGGATAATCTGGGCAACTTAATGTAATCCTGCCCCAAATTTTGGAAATAAAAAAGTCTGGACAATATAACTCAGCAATTCCTGGGTTCAGTCCCAGTGCTCAAAAAAAATATTAAGACTAATCAATGATTCATAATTTAGTCCCTTAGAATCTTAATGATTAACATTCATGAATATAAGACTTTTTATTTTATTGTTAAAAAGGAGATCACACTTTTTTCATAAAATGTAATTTCCTTTGTACTCACTGATCTATCATGGTTATCTTTGTATATTGTTATGGACTGAATGATATCTCCCCACCCTACCCTAAAAATTCCTATGTTCAACCAATAAGCTCTAATGTGGTTATTATTTATTTAGTAACGGGGTTTTTAAAGTTTACAAAGGTTACCAAATGAGACCCTAATCCATTAGGAATAGTATTCTTACAAGAAGAGGAAGAGATACCAGAGAACTCTCAGTGTTTTTATTCATTCATGAGATCATCATTAAATTTAAAATTACATGAAAAATATTCTTACAAATGCCTAGTTACTTTTCTCTTGCATGTACACAGAAAAGGTCATATGAGAACACAGCTGAGGGTTTTATATAAGCTGAGGAGAGGCTTCACTTGACTCAATCTTGCTGGCACCTGAATCCTCAACTTGCAGCCTCTAGCACTATTGTTTATGTCACACATCTATGGCATTTTATTATGGCAAAGTGGGAGAATTTACACATATGTTAACAAACTTTATTTTTACAATGACATTAATCATCACATCAGATTTTCTGTATAATATAATTTATTTTTACTTTCCTATTATTGGATATTTTACTTAAATGCGCTTAACTCAATATTTTTTCACAGATGTTACTGAAATATAAAGTAATGCACATTTATAAGTGCTTTTGAGCCGTATCACAGTCAGTTCAATTTTTATTTCTGTAAGCTGTATAAAAATAGGATTATTTCACTTTATCTTGACAAGCAAAGGAATTATCACTTGTCAAAAATTTCTTTAGAGAGAGTCAGTTGCAGTAGTGCATATTTGTAGTCCCTGCTACGCCAGACTCTGAGGCAGAAGAATTGTTGAGTCCTGGATTTTCAGACCAGTATGGGCAACATATGGACACTCTTTCTCAAAAAAATTTATTAGGAAAAATCCCTGTAAACCTTATAGTAAAAAATTATATCTGGCACATTTTACTGAATTTTACTTAGATTTATAGTGAATTAAAAGGATCCATTAGGTTATGTCTATTTTGTGACTTGTCTTTTGAAGTCTTCACGAGCATTCATTTTTTTAATTACACAAAAAACCCTTATAAATATTTGATGATATTTTTTATTACAAGAGAGACTATTGTGAATAGTACTGATTTAAGTGACAGAAAAATAAATTTTCTGCCAGGAGTGTGGCATTGGATGGTGTTTGAAATAAAGTGCTATAGAAATTTGGTGTTTCTATTTCCCAATTCCTTGTACTTTTTCTTCCTGGGATTTCTCAAAAAACTCATTTCCTACACCAGTACTTTACAGGTGGTATTTTGCTGAGAAGACCCTTCAGTTTATATACTGTTTGTCAAAATTCTATGTCCATATGACAATGGCTATTCCCTCCCATCTGAATTCCATTTATCTCTTCCGATTTGTGTCAAATAATAACCTTCCCATCACTAAGGTATCTACCATATAGCATGGGTGTCTTCTGACCCTTCTATCTCCTTCACTTTGAATCTCATAAACCAATTCTTTCATTACTTAAACAGCAAAAATTTATTGATGCTGCTCCATAGCAGACACTGTTGTAGAGTTGTAGAAGCAAAACAAACAATATTCTTGTTTTTGTGAAACATATAATTAGTGAATAAGTGTATTATTGAGGATCCAGACAGAAGACATAAATGAACATACATCATTTACTTTAAAGAATCAGTTACTAATAGTAGGTGATAGTAAGTGATAAAGAGAACCCTAAACAATGCAAGATAATAGGTATAGGGAGCAGTTACTACTTCTAGGGCTGAGAATGCATGACAAAGAAAATGAAGATGGAGAAGTCTCCCTCTACCAAAGGCCAAGCATTCAGGAAAGGGTGGGCATCCAGTTCCAGTAGATGGCAGAGATTTAGCTGAAACACTACTGGCAGTGACTCACAAGAATGGAGACTGCCTACTATGGATTGATGTGTTTAGAAATCAACCATTATGGAACTTGAAAACTTGTGGGGATTCCCCACCTTTTTTGCAGTGCCACCAAGACACACTGAGAAGTTGCTTACTGGAGGATATGGCCATGGTTGTTGGCAAGTCACCCACTGAAGGACTATTGAAATTCACTGGAAAACCCACCCTCCTTCATATCCCTGCCCCAAGCCCACAAGCAAATTCACATAGGGTGAGTGCAAGTGAAAGTCTGGAATACCATTGGCAGCTGTCCACTGTAGGACCAAGAACGAGAACAAAGATGCTTCAGAACCAGAACCATCTTTCTTGCAGGATTCTTCTTATGCTTATTAACACTGTACCAGTTGACCAAAGAGGAATGCCAAGAGGATTCATAGTTCATATGATGAAGTGGATTAGAGAGATGAATCCGTAGCTGAGAGGCAAATATTTGTCAAGTGGAATGGTGCCCTTTGTTGGTTTCAAAAAAATTTTTTTCTACCTAATTAGATACAGCTGCATTAACATGAGCACAATTGTTTCTTATTCTCTAAAATGAGAAGAAATTGAGTCCCAGTAGTCCTTTTATCTATTTCTGGCTAGGTAAAATTACTCCTCAAATTCTGTCTTAATCCTCTTGAAAATCATGTTATTTAAAATACCAAATTGCAAGCTTAACTTGTGACAACCTATCCAGAAATTGCTCTCAGATAAAAAGAAATAAAAGAATTACTAGTATATGCTAGTAAACTCATACATATGCAAGGAAAGAAAAAAATAGCCAAAATTCCATACCTTTCTCTTAATTCTATACCAATGGAGAAGTATGTAACTAGTCTTAATTATCATCTTCTACTGCAATTCAGTGTTTTGTTGTCTTAGCAAAAAACTCAATTTATTAAAGATTTCTATCTATTTATGTAACACAGCCCTTCATTTGGAAAGGGTCTATCACTAAATAATCCTGATCTTTTTGCTTTTCTGTAGTTTTCCTATAGGCATTAAGAAGTATCTCTGAAGATTCCTTTGCTTGCAGACACAGTTGTTTTATCTCCTATGGGGTAGCACATACCTAATTTGTCTTTGGTCATTGAGATCAGTTACACTACCCAGTAGGGTAACCCTTTTCTACCTGTTGGTTCAGGGATATCAAAAGCCCCATGCAGTGAAGTGACAAGATCGTTTTGCAATTTAATGGAAACCTTGTTTTGTCCCACAGTGCAAGACGTTCTCCCTTGAGAACTGAGAACTCCAAGGTACCAGAATCCAAAGTTACCATAACAGAAAGCAAAGATTACATTAGTATCCTAAAAGTATAGTAATGATATAAGTCAGTCTATTACCTGTTGATTCTAAGGATTTAGAATCTAAGGATGTCAAAATGTAATGTGATTTTCTTATTCAAATAATACATGGAATTCTCAAAGAAACTTCCAGTTTTCTCCCAAGTGCACTATATATAAAGGATGCAGAGCAGAATGAACACTTTTAAATGCAAACCGATTTTTTCCTTCATCCTTTAATTTTGTCTAGGCTGCAAGCCTACTTACTGGCTGCTGCCATCAACATCCAGGCAGATCTTATCTTTCAATTTGTTGGACTAGCACCAATAGTCTCTGAACATCATCAGATATGCACCCAGAAGTGTGCTGTACTAATCGTCTAAGTGTTTCTTGACCCATTATCATTGCAATCATCATTAAGCATCACAGTCCACCCCTTGTCAACTTCGCAATCATTTCCTGAAAGCATAATCTCCAAATGAAGACAATAATTTTTTAATTATCATCTATCATGATTTAGTGATCATATATACAACTGAAAATGCTCTAATTTTCTCTCCATAAAAGGAGGTGAAGTTTTTCTTTTGGTAGTATTTACTCTTCTTCAGACATTCTATAATGTAAATAATGTAATGTCAGTTTAATAATACTTAAATACTGATTTTAAACCCATCAATATTATGTTACATGGTGTAAGAATACAAAGGCATAGAAGAAAGATACCTGCTTAATACACTTGTAAATGTATATATGTGCAAATATATTAACAGAATACCAAAGAACTATTCATGGAAGTTGTGGTTCTCATTTCTCATTTCTATAATTGATCATGTAGTCATGGATGGTGTTCACTTTTTTTTTTTCTTTTTTTAGTGGCACCGGGCATCGAACTCACAATCTCGCACCTGCCGGTGAGGCGCTTAAGCCACTGAGCCAAACTCCTGTCCACGGATGGCATTCACAATTACCACCTTCTGATATTCACTCTGTATTCCTTTGACCTTCAGTAAGTAACTTAGCATGTTTTGGTTTTTTAGCTTCTGGTGTAACTTGCACCTTATTCTCTGAAGGAATATGTTTGTTATAAAATTGTTGGTTTCTGCATTATAATCTTCTGTTGGCACTTGTCAGAAACTGTATGTGGCATAATGGTTACACACACACACACACACACATGCATACACACACATCTTTTCTCATTGGATCTGCTGAATCATAAAGCTTGGGTGATAGAGCAGTTTACCTTACAGCCTAGATTTGTTGCATAAACTGATCTTGTTCTTTTCCTACTCAAACTATCAGATTTATGGGTGATTTTGTAGATTTCTCTAAGCAATAGTCAGATATTGCACTCCAAAATCAAATTTTTTTCTAAATGTTTTGTTCCTTTTTCTTTTGTCTGATGGCCAAATACCATAAACTGCATCAACTTGCATTTAATTTGTGATGAACATCTTTAATTTCTCCAAATCCTTGACTACCAGAACTGTCACTAAATGTATAAGCTGTAAATTTCAGGGAGGTTTCTTTACTATCTAGCATTGCTAAATCATCTAAGCTAAGTTGAACTTTTCTACTAATTAAATTCAGTTAGCATGTTATCCATGTAGTTCCAATATAACATTTTCAAAATGTCAAGTGAATGAATATCTCTAAGCATGATATTGCTGAGTAGAGAGGAAGAGAATTTGTGTGGCCCAATGAAGGTATTATGTTGGCTTTATCAGGGAAAAATCAGATGATTCTGGAAGGAATTGTAGAATAGTATAGAGAATGTGCATTATTCATATTATTACCTGGATAAAAATTATCCATACTGATTTGTGTCTAAGATACTATTAGGAATAGGAGTTTCAACTAAGCTTCATGGTAAAGTTTTTTGTATCCAAGGGCATTCTTTGAAGAGTATGCTTCTTCTGGAGATGGTAATTTAGAATGTGATTTGGCCCTTGGGCCAGGTTTCAGATCACTGTTTCATTGGGATTTACATTTATTTTATTCTCATAAGAGAAACCTCATTGGATGATGTGCTTGTCATATCTTTGTGGTCAGTTATTCTCCAGAACCCATTATATTCATTGAAATCAGATGATTATCTCAGTAAAAGCATTCCGTTATGGGTCATAATGGAGACTATGAAGAATAGAAATGCTTTGGGTCAGTGGATTTCTCTATCCTTAAGTGAAGGGATATTTTCTGTGCTTCCTTGGGAAAAGTATTTAGAGAGAATTTGCAGGATGCATGAAAAAGCCATGCCACCATTCCTATATTCTTAAAATTTTGATTCTATGACATTTAGTCCCTATTAAATTTAGTTAGTGTGTCCTTAAGACATCGTAATTCCCTTACCAACCTCTGTCTGAGAGTTTGGTATTTTAACCTTACATATTGTGGGCCACAATTGCACTCAAGTTTCAGTCAACCACTCAAATAAGCTGGTAGTGTCACTTCCAATTTCTTGAGGTAATAATTGACATCTGGAATTTCTGCTGTCAATGATATTAATATATATGAGGAACCAACAAAATATGAATGAGGTACCTGAGAAACGAGTAAGAAATCAATTTAATACCTGAAAAGTGGATGATAGAAACACTAGTTCTCCTTTTTTTCTGACTGTGTTTTTAGTTAAGAATTAGATAAGAGCTTGGCGTTTTCTTTCTGTAGTTCTTCTTCTAAAGATACTGTAATATTTGTACCACCACCAGCACGGTCAAGTGAAACTGTTGTTTGGGTACCAAAATGCTTGATCCAGTTGGCACAATTTCACAACCAATTACAAGGGGAAATTCCATTAGTTGTGATTCCACTGTACACTTTTTATTACAAGGACTCCATTTTCCATCGGAAAGATCTGAATCTTGGGTTTAATATTAATATTAAAGTTTCACCATAGAGTCTGTCCTTTGAAATTACTCCCTGTATAACTCTGTTCAGTCAGGAAACTGAAAGCATATCACTGGAACAACTTAATATAATGAAAACAATTTGATGTAATGTAGTTATTTATGTATTTATTTATTTGGTATCTGGGATTGAACTCACAACATTGAACTTGCCAGGCAGACACTGTGGTACTGAGCTATAACCCAGGCCCTGCAATGCAATAATTTAGCATACAGAGTATGACTGTATTAACCCCAAAAGGGAAGGTATATTTTAAGTTAGACAAAACTGGATTGGCTGTCTCTTGGTGCTGTAACCAATACCACAAGTTTGTGAGTTGCAACAATATAAATTTACTGTCTTGTACAATGAAGTCAAGTTTACTGAACTAAAAACAAGTTACCAGGAGGCATTTGTTCTCTAATAATTTAGTTCCTTATATTTTACATATTCTAGAAGCCAACTATACTATTTTCTTCAAGGCTCCATTCCTTGAATTTCAAAGGCAAACACAGTTTAATCTTTTTCAGATTGCTTTCTCTGACTCTTCCTCCATAATTACACCCCTGTCTCAGTACAAACCAGAAAGCTTCTATTTAAGAACTCAGGTAATTAAATTGGACTCACTCACATAATCTGGAGTAATCTTCCCATTTTTAAAAAGGTAACCTGAATCATTCCTGTAAATTCCACTTCTTTTTTGTAAAGTAACGTGTTTGTGAGGTTCTAGAGATTAGGGGTGGATAGTCTTTGAGGGAAATTTTTCAGCTTGCTACAGAACTCCAAAGGACACAAAACTGGATGCAAAAGAACCAGCCTCTCTCAGCAAGTCTAAGGTAGAACACCCAAAGGGAGAATGAAATTGGGGAAAGGTCTTCTTTCAGCAGAGATTCAGACCTCATCAGAGAAGGTAAGAATATGTAAATGGAGACAGACATAAATAGAACAAAATTTTGGTATTTCCTTTTTCAAGTGGTAATGATAAAAGTAAATTAATAAAAATTTTATTAATGGATGTTTGTAATACAGGATAGTGAGGCTCATTTTTGTTTCATGCCTGCATTTCACATATCTCCAACTTTTCCACCCCATTATCCCATCTCAGTTTTCTCCTTCAACCTTCCAATCATCTTCATCATTTCCAAAAGTCTAAAGTATACAGTCTAGCTTACTGGCATCACTTAATGTATGTGTGTACATATGTACATATGTATCTATCTATCTACTTATAATTTGGCTTCTCATATAAAAGAGGATATTCAATAATTCAACTCACTCTAGCACATTTTCATTTTTGGAGGGAGAAAAACCAGAATGTTTTAATCTTATTTTTAGAACAAAATATGAAAACTTCCATCCATTTTCCTTAAAATTACATGATTTCATTTTTTAATGGCTCAATACTGTTTACTTTGTGTGTTTATATAGTAATTTTCTTATATAAGAGAAATCATGAGATATTTAGCTTTCTGTGTTGGTTTATTTCACTTAGCAATATAAAATAAAAATTCATGCATTTTCCTGCAAGTAGCATGACTTCATTATTCCTTCATTGGATAATATCCCCTTATATGCATGCATATCATGATTTTTCAATCCATTTATCTGTGGATGTTTTTGTAAGGCTGTTTTCTTAGCTTCCTAAGCCTGCTTCCTTAGCTGAGATATTGCGAATTGAACTGCTATAAACATGGGTATGGATGTATTACTGCTGTATGATGTTTTTAAATCTTTTGAGAATATATTCAGGAGAGTTATAGAAGGATCACGTGAAATTTCTATTTTTAGTTTTTTGAGAAACCTCCACAGTGATTTCCATAATTTACTTTTCTACCAACAATGTGGAAGAGTTCCTTTTTCCCATCTACCTTATTAGTATTTGTTCCTATGATGCTGTTGATGATGGCCCTTCTGACTGCAATAAGATACAATTTTAGAGATGTTTTGGATTTGCTTTTCCTAATGGCTAAAATAATTAACAGTTTTTATGTACTTAGAGTTTTAAATCCCTACATTCACTTTATAAAAAATAGATGTGGAATATTGACTTATATGTCAGCCCTTTGTGAATATATTTTAAATTCAAAAATAAATTCAAAAACTGTGCCTTTGTTATTTTTGGTCTGTAGCATGTGCTGAAATATTTGAAATTGCGTAGGTGCTTCAAAAAGACTTTTGAATACATATATTAATAGATTAGTGATTTAATAAATCAATAAAATAAGTGAAACAGAACTGTTTCTTAATTGGGAATTTTCCAGATATGAGAAAGGAAATGCCAAGTGATTAAAAAAAGTGTAAAGCATTCTTTGAAGACAAGTTTCCCATGGTGCTAACAAGGGCCGGGGGATTAATCCATGTATCAGATTAGCATACCTCAAATGAATAATTGGAATACTAAAAGAGTGAACATCTTTGTGCCTTTTCCCATTTTGAGTCTCTTCATGAGCAGAAATGCTGTTCGAGACAAGTTAAACACAATGGAAGTATCACTCTATAATGTGTAATCTGACACTGGTTGTAATAAAAGACAACTGGATAAGCAACAAGAGGGCAGAAGCTGACCATTTCCCCTTTTTGAGCAGAGGTCAAAGTTAGTTCATTTATACATAAGTCCTATTCTTATTCTTCACAATCTCATTTCTTTATTGTAGCAAAAATGCTTCCCAAACTACTCTCTATTTCATCGTGAATGGTCGAACTATGTGCAGCACATTCAGTTATGCACCTAATTCCACCTAATACCTTTTACTGAATCTCCATTTTTTAAAGGATTAGGTATGAGGCATACAGATGAGAAAACAGGAAAGGAATATGGGTAAATAGTTTTTGATATAAGATTAAAAATTTCTTCCAGTAGTTTTGATCTTGGCTTTTCTTATTCTTGAGATTGAGAAAAACAGTTTTCAATTCTGTTTTCCTCCTTGTTTGTTTTATCACTTTATTTTCTTTCATTCTCATTTTCCTACTATCATACTCTAGTCTACCTATTCTTTAATTCCTTAATTTACTAATTCAACTTCTATTTCTACTAGTTAGTTAGTCACAATACTTTTCTAGTCCAATAAAATTGATTATTCTTACCAATATTGTCTCTAAAGCAAAACCAGTCATCATGACACCATACATTGTTTTCTAACATTGCTCTGCTTTCTGAAAGAGGACTAAAAAGAATGGAGGGAAGCAGACAGTATAAAAATGATATGACACTAGCTGTTCAAATGCTCTTACATGTAAGACTATATGGCCAGCATGCCAGATAAGGGGCAGATCTGTTTAGAGGCAACTTGAGTGTACCAAAGAGGGAGACAGATGTGAAAATAAGAAAGAATTATAGGGTTAGAAGTCCTATGGAGTGTAAACAGATTGATAGAATTTCAAGCAAACCAAGAGGAAGTAAGTTTGTACACAGGGAAGAGAAACTTGAATTTTAAAGACTTGACAGATTTTGAATTATAAGGAGATATAATGTATAAATACACTGTTTATTAACTGTTGCAAAGCAGAAATGGAGAAATGAGACAAAATAGCAGAAGTAACTGAGAATTCATGAGTCCAGGTGTTTGTTCTTTTATTCTAAAATTATTTAATGGAGGTTTAGAACAACTGAAAACATACAGAAATCATACATATGATTTATTATTTACACATTGTTTGATCTTATTCTAATCATGAAATTTATGTATACCCCAGCTCTTTGCATGTAAAGTATTTAGTGTATTAAGACCATAAAGAATTAAAAACATAGGCTCAAAACACTCGAAGACTGCTTTCTTCTTATCCTTGATTATTTTCATCTAGTTGTAAAACGAAAATTTTGTCTATTATCTTAGATCTTTCAGGTAATAGCATCCTGTCTCAAAAATAAACTATCTAACCATTTGTCTACATTATTTTCTATGTTATTTATGACAATAAAAATTTTTCTTCATGGAGGTTTTTTGGTTTGACTAAATTATTCTAGGCTTTTAATAGATTTACTGGTGTCTTGGTTACTTTTTACTCGTTGCTGAGACAAAACACCTGACACACAAAATTAGGGAAGGAAAGGTTTATTTAGCTTACAGTTTTTGGAGGTTTCAGTCCACAATCAGCTGGCTCCAAGGCAGGGTGGCATGGCACGGGGACAGCACTTCAAGGCAGCAAC
>RJWM01007562.1:0-77415 GCA_004363535.1 Dasyprocta punctata | reverse complement strand
CTAATGTACATTTTAGTCCTTACTTACACTGTTGGTTCTCTTACAGCAAAACAGTGCGGTATTTACATGTCTGATTTATTTCACTTAAGAGTATGGTCTCAAGGTGCATCCATTTTTCTAGGAAAAGTTCTCATGTTAGTTTTAATTAATGTATCAATGTATAATTTTATTTGGGGGTGCTGAGGATTGAACCCCCAGGTCCTTACACACAAAAGTTCCATTTTAGAATATCCATTAATTCAAAGTGGACAGTTAGTTTGATCATTATTATAAACTTGGAGAAACTTTAGATTATTAGGTAGACGAAACTCTTTGCAGCAGGACACAATTTTTTTTTTTTTTCTTTTTTTTCCTTTTGTGGCACTGGGGATCAAACTCACAGCCTCATGCCTGCCAGGCAGGTGCTTAAGCTTAAGCCCCTGAGCCAAACTCCCAGCCCTAGTTTTTTGAGGCAGGGTCGCACTATGTAGCTCAGGCCGGCTTTGTACTCACTTTGTAGCCCAGGCCGGCCTTGAACTCACAATGCTCCACCTACCTCAGCCTCCTGAGTGCTGGGATTAAAGGTGTGCGCCACCACACCCAGCCAGGACACATTTTTTAAGACAAGGTGGTTTTTCTTACAAGAATCAAAATGTTTTATATAAGGTAGCAGCTAAGACATCTGAAATTTGAAGGAAAAAAAATCTATTTTTCAAAGAAGTCAACAGTGTGTTTAAATTTGCCCTATCTGTAATTAAAAATAGTTTTCCCTAAAGTCACTGAATGAATTGCATGAGTAACGAGTTGTCCATATAATTAAAGGTCATTACAGTGACAGCTTCTGTGCATTGATATATTATCATGGGGTTATGGTGATCTTTGCTCTGAGCATTAGTTTTCAGATAAATTTAGTCGTTGGACTAAGGACTGTAGTATAGATTGCTACTGACAAGTATAGAATTTCCCTCACAGTTGTTTCTCTTTGGCTCTTATGGTGTGTATGTGCTTGTCAACTGGCAAGTGCAAATGCAAATAAAGCCTAGAAGAACTTTAATTTTCAAAAGAGCATGTTCATACATTGGTACCAAGTCACCCATCAGCTGACAGGCTGTTGTGTAAATGTCTGTCCTCAGGTATTTTATTGGAGCTGGCATGCGGAGTGTTTTCTGAGTACCAGTATTCAGTTTTGACATTTAGTGCCTTATTAGTTTAGTTGGAAAGGCATTTGCCTAAGAATTAGATTCTAGTTTTAGCTCTGTCATGTAGCTGGTTTGAAAACACGTGACAAATTTCTTTTAGCGTTTTGGTCTTTCCATCTTTTAGAAGTAGTTGGGTAGCACTAAGACAAAAGGTAGTGATTCAATAAAGTAAAATAAAAATGAGAATATTTTAAAATCTCCTAGGAATTATAGTAGTAGTGTTCATCACCCCATTGACACTGCAAGGGTGATTTTATGGTTCTGATTCCTGTAGTGCATTCCCCTGGATCCTATGTCCAGATACATTTCAGGCTTTGTTCTCCACTTTGCCCTTTTATAAGCTCACTGCTTATTTTTACATTCAGTATGCACCTTTTTGAGGAGAGTTGGTTACACAATGGAAAAGTAAGTTCAACATTTTACAAGTTTGTTACTTGTATTCTGAAACACATATTTTAGTCAGAAGAGTTTGAGATTTTTAGACCAGAGCTTTAATCCCTTGCTGTTTATATGAATATTAGTTTTATAAATGGCAGTTCTGCAATAAAGAAACCATTGGTTTGTTTCCAGTTCCTGGGTTTGGATGGAGCAAATTCATTGGAAAAACTGAAGAAAACTGACTCATATTCTATTTAAGATGTGAGAAAATATATTTAGTTGAAAATTTCAAAATACTTGAAAAAATTGTGACCATAATTTTTTCACCATTTGCTTCATTTATTATATATTGTCTTTAAATTTATTTAATTGCTGTGAATGAATGCAAGCTTTTCCCCCAGAAAACCAAAAGTGAAATGTTAAATATGTATTGTTTTGAATTCAGATTTATGTATTGGACCGAATGGGGTGGAAAACCCAAGATAGACAGAGCAGCTATGGATGGCAGTGAACGTACTACATTGGTTCCAAACGTGGGGCGTGCAAATGGCCTGACTATTGACTATGCTAAAAGAAGGCTTTATTGGACAGACCTGGACACCAATTTAATAGAATCCTCAAATATGCTTGGTAAGCTTTACTCATTTTTGTTCAAATAGTATTCTTTATACAAAAACCTGTGGCTATTATTTATCATTGGTTAGATACTGTTAATGAAATCATGTGAATGTAGTTTCTTTCCCTGTTCTGGAATTGTATTATCTTTATTATTAATAGCTGTTTAGTTCCTTGAACTCATAACCACTTTAGTATGCAATAGTTTCATTTTGGGGGGTTTTATAATGACATTTATAGTTCACTAGCTATTCCTGAAGTGATTGGTTTTTTTGGTACCAGAAAAGAAAATTGTGGAAGGAAGAAGAAATGTTGAACTATAGGCCCTTATGTAGAGAAAATAAAACCACAATCAAAATAGAACATTCTTAGGGGTTTAAACAAACTTAGTGATTTATAGGAGGAATATGAGTGTGAGGCATGGGGTCAGACTGCAGATGGATAGATTTCAGAGCACTGGTCTGCTTTTAGAATTGCTTTTAAATGAATTGGTCTATTTTAAATTGCTTACAAATGTAATATTTCATATCTTACACATTTTTTGGGCAATAAGACACTTGTATTTTCACATATTTCATCTCTTCGTTTCTCCCTTGTCTGCTGCCTTTCTGAAAACAGGACTCAACCGTGAAGTTATAGCAGATGACTTGCCTCATCCTTTTGGCTTAACTCAATACCAAGATTACATCTACTGGACTGACTGGAGCCGACGCAGCATTGAGCGTGCCAACAAAACCAGTGGCCAGAACCGCACTATCATTCAGGGCCATTTGGATTACGTGATGGACATCCTGGTCTTCCACTCCTCACGGCAGGCAGGGTGGAATGAATGTGCTTCCAGCAATGGGCACTGCTCCCACCTCTGCTTGGCAGTGCCAGTTGGAGGTTTTGTGTGTGGATGCCCTGCTCACTATTCCCTGAATGCTGACAACAGGACTTGTAGTGGTAAGCTGCATTTCCCCTGCAGCAGGCCAGAATTGGAAGAGAAAACAGCATTTTGAAAGTGCATTAATTAATTTATATTTTTTCTAGAGTAAAAGTAGTGGAAGTTGAGAGTTGATGATTTTTTAAAGAAGAGGGCCAAGTGGTAGGGGACATTGCTAGTTTTGTCACTTATTTGATAGCAGAAACACAGAAAAGCTTAAAACTTTTACCCTAGGGATAAAATAGTGGAGAATGTGTGACGATGGGGGGAATCACTTGTGTGTTACACATAATTCATGTTTATTCATTAGGAAAGGAAAACCAGTACAAACGGTACAACAAAAAGAACCTCAAAATGTAACCTTCTGTCATTTAAAATGCATAGAATAGGGACAAGCAGAAAAAATGTAATTATATATAAGGCCAAGAGAAAAATGCACATGAAAAAATTTAACCAGTATTAAACAGTAGTCATAGGTGGAGAATTATTAGGTAATATATGTCTGAACATAGTAGGCGGTGCTACCTAATTCCTACTGATGCTACCAGATATTTTCATCTAGTCATGGACCAAGGTTTGTTTTGTTTTGTTTTGTTTTGTGGGAGGAGTCTAAAATATCTTTTTGTTTTAAATGTTGGTAAGTAATTCACAATAAATCCACACATACATTGCTAACAACAGAGTGTGTGAAAGAACATTTTTGGCCAGGGGAAACCTGGCATATGATTAAGTATGTATGAAAATCTTTGTTTTGGTGGTTAGACAAGAACAAATTGGTAGATGTAATCAAGAAACAGAAAGAATAGAAAGAGTAGACACATGGTATGGGTCAGTATGGAGAATGTAACGAATTTGTTATAGGATATTGGCTATAATTATTGAAATTTTGTTCTATGCCTGAGAGAATGTATCAGAAATTGGATAGGAAAGGATTTAGTCTATTTTAAGATTGGCTTCAGTTGTGAAAGAGAACATCCATATTGTTTAATGATTAAAGTTATATTTTATAGTGTGCCACACATTAATTTTTTTGCTTTCTGTAAGCAACATAGAATTTTTAGTTTTCTGTTTGCTATATATTTGAAGAACATAATAATTATATAATCATCTCAGTGGATTAATACATATACATAGTGCTTCTTGATCATTTTTACTCCCTGTCCTGCCGTCCCCTCTACCTTTGCCATATCTTCTTCCCATCTACAGTTTCTTTCCCTGTTTTCTACCATTTCTCTTTTATTTTGCTCTTTGAATTTATATATACTTTGAGCTTCTTGTGTAAGAGAAATCATGTGCTATTTCGCCTTTGCAGTTTATTTCAGTTAGCATTATAGTCTCAAGATATATCCATTTTCCTACAAATTGTTCAACTTTATCCTTCTTTATGGCTAAGTGGTCCTCCTTTGTATATATCTACTACATTTTCTTCATTCATTTGTTGATGAGCATACAAGCCACTTCAGTAATTTAATTGCTGTCAGTTATGCTGATTTCCATAGTGGTTGTACTAGCTTACATTCCCACCAACAATATAGAAGGATTCCTTTTTCCCCACAACCTTGCCAGCATTTGTTATTTTGAATCATTGATGATAACCTTCTTATTGGAGTAAGCTGGAAGATAAAATTGGTAAAACTGTTGACAACATAGGCATAGGCAAGGACTTTCTGTACAGAACCCCAACTGTATAAATATCAGTACACTAAGAATCAACAAATGGGATTAAATCAGGCTTGAAAACTTGTGCACAGTAAAGAGAACAACCAATAGAATAAAGAGACAGTGTACAGAATGGGAAATTTTTTTTGCCAGCTACTCTTCAGAGAACTAATATCTATAATACATAGGTATATAGAAAATTCAAAAAAATTAGACCACCAAAGTAAAGGACCCAGTCAATAAATGGGCAATTGAAATGAGTAGAAACTTTTCAAAAGAAGTACAGTACTTTAGTTAGTTATTATTCCTACAGTCAGTTACTATCTGGAAATATTAAATAGAAAATTCCAGAAATAATTCATAAGGTTTAAATGGCATGTAGTTCTGCATAGCATGATGAAATCTGCCTGGGATATGAATTATCCCTTTGTGCAGCTTATTCATGCTACCTGCCTGTGAGTTGGTTAGTACCTGCTTCTGTTACCAAATCAGCTATCAGGGCCTGGGATTTAACTCAGTGGTGCAGTGCCTGCCTGGCAAGCTTGAGGTCCTGAGTTCAATTCCCGGTACCCAAAAAACAAATAAACAGATTAGCTATCATGGTGTTGCAGTGTGTCTATTCAGGTAATGCTTATTTTACTTAGTATTGGCCCCAAAGCACAAGAGTAGTGATGCTGACAATTTTATTACAGTATTACTATAATTATTCTATTTTTAGTTACTCTTACTTATGTTACTGGGCCAGATTTTTAAGGCAGATTTATTGTATATATGAAGGAAAAAGGATAGTATTTATAGTGGAACAAGTATCATCCAGCATTTCAGGTGTCAGTCTTGGAATATATACCTATAATTCTGAATTATCTGCAGTTTATTAGGGTTTGTTTAGTTCCTGTTAATTTTGAGTTTGTCACTGTTACTCCTGATAACAATAAAAATAAACAATACTTATTCATACTTTACATTTTTATAATTTCTTGGTTTTTAAAGTGTTTTCACTAAATTGTAAAATTCTTACAGCAACTCAGCGAGAGGGATAAGATGGTGGTTTTATTTTACAGTTGAATAAACTTTGATCTCGATAGGAAGAGTGATTAGGTCAAATAACTGGATAGTGAGAAAGCTGAACTTGAAACTAGTTTTGAACTTTCTGCATTGACCTATGGAAGCTCAGGATCCGTACTCACCATCACACACAAGAATAGATTAAGGAGGAATAGGGTTAGTCATCTGGGAGAAGTGAAGAGGTTTGTATATCTTTACCAAGGGCTCCATTTAAATCAAGTGTCCTATGATATCTTAATGCAAGATGGAGAAAAATGTGGCTCTGTCACTGGGTATATCATAACTGATTTGATAACCAGAATACTGATTAATGTCACCCTGAAGAATGTTTCCAGAAGTATGCCAAACAGTTCTGTCCTTAGCCTTACTGTGTCTAGGAGGTACATACAATAGACAGATTAAATCTTTGCATGAGACTTACAGTAACTGTATTTCAGAAATACTCTTTTCTTTCTTTAAGCTCCTACCACTTTCCTGCTCTTCAGTCAAAAGAGTGCCATCAACCGCATGGTGATTGATGAACAACAGAGTCCTGACATCATTCTTCCTATCCATAGCCTTCGGAATGTCCGGGCCATTGACTATGACCCACTGGACAAACAACTCTATTGGATTGACTCACGACAAAACATGATCCGAAAGGCACAAGAAGATGGCAGCCAGGTAGTTCCAAGCCCAGCTCAAAACCCATTTCTTCTGACTTGTAATTGGACTAACCAGCCATCCAATCATCCTATTTGATTTGACTCCACATGTGTATGTGTGTCTGACTGAAATTTTGTAACCGATGAACTTTTTTTTGAGTGAACAATTAGTGATAGCATTGGGTGGAAGTTGTACTAAGATAAGTTACTGGTAATGACATTGTCATTCACCCACATCCATCTACATCCATTTAGATCATCTTGCTCCTTATGATTCTGTTTGTAAGAAATATAAGAAGTAGTGAAATCAAATAGGCCTCAGTTCTGATTCCAGCTTTTGCACACTACTTTTTATGAACTTTTGAATGGAAAGGAATTCAGACCGCAGTGTCAGGAATGCATAGTACATTGCCCTTACCTGTTAAATGTAGGGACTGATAAATAACAGCTACATTACTGATTACCTATTATTTCAAAGGTTTAGAAGATAGGAAATATATAATACAATCTCAGTTTAAAAAAAAATCGGGGAGGGGGTGTGGCACTGGGAGGCACTGCTAGGGCCTTTGCATTGAGCTGTACCCTTAACCTTTTTGGTGGTTGTTGTTGGTTTGATTTGCTTTGGTTTGGCTTGGTCTTGGTTTTGGTATTTTAGGATACAGTCTTGCAGGACTGGGGGTGTGGCTTAGTGTCATAGTGCCAGTCTGCAAGCATAAGGTCCTGAGTTCCATTTCTGGTACCAAAAAAATTTTTTTAACAGATAATAAAGGTACAGTCTCGCTATGTAGTGCAGGCAGGACTTGAACTTACTGTGTAGTGTAGGCTGGCCTTAAACTCACAGTGATAATTCTGTCTCAGCCTCCGGAGTGCTGAGATTATAGGTGTGTGTCACCATGCCTGGCACCAGCCCTCTTTATATTTTATTTTGAGGTTGGACCTTTTTAAGTTGCCCATGCTGGGCTTGAACTTGCTATCATCTGTTTCAGCCTTGCAGGAAGCTAGGTTTACTGGTGTGTGCCAATACACCTGGTTACAATTTCAATAAAATTAAAAACATCTAAGAACCATTGATCCAGTAATTTTTTTGATAAGTACTGTTCAGTGACTACGAAATGGGAACAAGATAATGCCAGTCTTATGTATGCCTACATACCAATCATAGATTTACACACCTCTGTTAATTCTTGTTTTCTTTCTGTGGCCAAGGAGCATTAGACTAGGATTATAATAAATACTTGTCATCTTTCTGATAGCAGTGATGTTAAGTTAGATTTTGAATGTGTTAAGTTTAGGGAGTTTAAATTACTAATTTTTCCTGTCTCTTATCTCACAGTAAAGAGCAAGAAGACAGTAAGTTTAGGACTGCTGAAGAATCACATGGAGTTGATCATTGTTGTATATTGCAGATGCATCTCATCCTGCATAGATCAGGACTAATGACTGATAGTAGATAGAAATTACAGCTGTTACACAACCAAGAATATGGCATATAAATAACCTCATTGAGAAATATGTTACCTAGAGTCCTAGTAAATGAAATATATTCAGGTGGAACAGATGGATAAATTGCCTCTTGCTTGGCTTTGTAAAAAGAAAATACTTAAAAATTTTTGTGTGTGTGTGGATTTGAAGCTGAGAGAGACAGATGGATTACGTAGTTTGTAGCCCTGACTGGTAGTGTTTCTAAAGTAAGGTCCCTCAGTTTCAGCACTGTTAACATTTTTAGGCTAGATAATTCTTTTATGAGGGGGCTGCCTTCTATATTATAGGGTGTTCAGCAGCATCCCTGGCCTCAGCGCACTAGATACCATTAATACTTTCAGTCTGGTAATCAAAAACGTCTCCACACTGGGCATGGTGGTGCACATCTATAATCCCAGCGCTCTGGGAGGCTGATGCAGGAAGATTGAAAGTTTGAGGCCAGTCTGGGAAATCTAGCAAGACTCTGTCTCAAGTAAACCAGGACTGTTGATGCAGTGCAGTGCAAAGTCCCTGGGTTCATTCTCCAGTACTGAGGAGAAAAATGTCTCCACACATTGTTGAATATCTCTGAGGTACAAAAATCACTCCTGGTTGAGAACCACTGATCCAGCGGTATTTCTAGGGTGGAAGTCCAGTCATAATTGTCTACAGTTGACAGGAAACAGATGCCACTTTCTGACTTCCGTCTTTAATCAAGGCATTATTGTGTTCTAGGAACAACTAATCTGTCCTGTGTTCCCTCTTCTGCCCCAGGTTATACTAACCCAAGAGAACATTTGAGATGCATGGTGAGAAAAAAGCATATTACCTATGCAGATATATTAGTGTTGTGATCCTGCTGCCCCAGCCTCCCAGAGTGTTTGAATTGCAGGCATGTAACCACTGGAGCCCAGCCTGGGCAATTTAGTGAGACCATGTCTCAAAATAGTATTTTAAAAGTTATGGGGATGTAGCTCAGTCCAAAGGCTCTGGATTCAATCCCAGTGCTGCCCCCACTCCCCTGCAAAGAACGAATGGAAGGTACCAGTAAGAAATGCTCATGAAGACTTGAGATCCTTTTGAGGTGTGTTAGCACATAGGTATACACTTTTGAGTGATTGTCACAAGGCTATCTAGTGTGGAGTCTTAACTTCTGTGTGTTTTTATTTTTTCCCTTAGGGCTTTACTGTGGTGGTGAGCTCAGTTCCAAACCAGAACCTAGAAATACAGCCCTATGACCTCAGCATTGATATTTATAGCCGCTATATCTACTGGACTTGTGAGGCTACCAATGTCATTAATGTGACAAGATTAGATGGGAGATCAATTGGAGTGGTGCTAAAAGGCGATCAAGACCGACCCCGAGCCATTGTGGTTAATCCAGAGAAGGGGTATGTTGTGACATGGCATTTAGATACCTTTGCATGTAAGACACTCCACCCCCTTCCTCTTCACTTCAGGTCGTAATTCACTTATCTTTACGTGCTTGTTCTCCAGTGAACAGCTCAATGTTCTTTCTGTGTTCACTTGCACCTGCATTTTCTTATAGCTTTCTTCTGCTTTCTCCTGATTTCAGTGCCTAGAATGTCCTTCCTTAGTTTAGTTCTCAACATCAGCATACCTCCAGGACCATTTTAACTGCCATGTCCTCCACAAAGTTTTCCTTGGTTGTCAGCCCTACCCAGATGCGATTCTTTCCTTTCCTATATTCTTGGTGCTCTGTATCTGAGCCTCTCAGTCATATTTAATCTTTTCCAGATTGCCTTGTATTTAACTATTTTTCATTCATTTGTTTCTTACCAGACCTTAGGTGCCTTTATAATAAGACTAAGATTTTTTTTTTTGTTTAATACAAAGCTTTGCATTTAGTAAATATTCATTCATTTGAATGAATGATAAAGAATTCAGCAGGGAAAGTGACTTACTTCAGGTAGTCCTAGGAAAGTAGGAAAGGGATGAAACCTATCAGTTAAATATATGAAATTGTTCATATATGGCTTAATTTTAGGTAATAAATAGGGTCATTTACAAAAGGGAACTTTTGTGTCCAAGTCTCTGGTCATCAATTTGCAGTTTATTGTGTTATTTTGAAAGCATAGATGCTTTTGTCTTACCACTTACATTAATCTGTGAAAGCTCCCAAAGAATTGTGTATCCTGTGTTACTATTACTGAAAGTTGTAAAAGTACCACATAACCTTTTTAAAAAATAGACTTTGGAGGGGAAAGAAGGAGTGGGGAAAGGTTGATCAGTGTGTACTAAGTTGCAGATAGATAGGAGTAAGTTCTGATTTGCTGTTGCTCAGTAGAATAATTATAGATAGTGATTGGTACTGTATATCTCAAAAGCTAGAAGAAGCCGGGCATGGTGGCGCATGCCTTTAATCCCAGCATTGGGGAGGCTGAGGGAGGAGGAGCGTTGTGAGTTCGAGGCCAGCTTGGGCTACAATGTGAGCACAAGGCCGGCCTGAGCTACATAGTGCAACCCTGTCTCAAAAAACTAGGGCTAGCAGTGTGGCTCAGTGTCTTAACCGCCTGTCTGGCAGGTGCGAGGTTGTGAGTTCGATCCCCGGTGCTGCAAACAAAACAAAACAAAAAGCTAGAAAAAAGGATTTTGAATGTTTTCTCTGTAAAGATGATAAATGCTTGATGAGATACAGATAGATTTGCAATATATACATACATTAAAACATGTTACCCCATTAATATGTACAATTTTTGTGTTTTTGTCTGTTAAAAATAAATTACAAAATATATTTTAAAGCATTTAAAATGAGATTTTAAAATTCTATTTTACTTCCTGTTTTTTTTTTTTTTTTTAAATTGTGCTGGGGGTGGAATTCAGGGCCTTGTACTTGCTAGGCATATGTTCTACCACTAAGGTATACCCTCATCACCTACTACTATTTTAATTAATAAAAATATTCTCGTGTGATTTCTTATTTTGCTAAACTTTTTTCTTATCTCTTTAGGTATATGTATTTTACCAATCTTCAAGAAAGATCTCCCAAAATAGAACGGGCTGCTTTAGATGGAACTGAACGGGAGGTCCTGTTTTTCAGTGGCTTAAGTAAACCGATTGCTTTAGCTCTTGATAGCAGGTTGGGCAAACTTTTTTGGGCTGATTCAGATCTCCGGCGAATTGAAAGCAGTGATCTCTCAGGTACTGAAGAAGTGTGTTTTCATATTTTATTTTGTATTTTTAAGATGATTCATCAATAGCATTTCTGTTTTTCTTGCATTGTATTAGTTTTGTGCATATTTGTTTACAGTTTTATTCACTACAGTGACCATCAAGTTAGTTGGGGAATGCTTTTGTTTCAGCATTGACACAAGTTTTTCTCTTTTGTTACCTAAATATATACAGGTTTTCTTGATCTGTAAATAATATATTTCTAGTATATCTCTTCTCCTTTCCTAGTTATTTTGCTCTACTTTATGTTCTCATTATTTCTGGCCTGAAGTCTAGCCTATTATTGAACTCTTCCCTGCCCATTTTTTCTTTGTGAAAGTTTTGACAAGCATAATTTTAAATACAAAAACATAATTTTCTGAAGTACGGTTTCTAAAGTTCTACTGTACTTCAGGGTAGTTTTATAACCTGTAGGAAAAGGGTTTCGTTGTACATTTGGAATATTATGGTATTTGCCATTCACAACTTCATCATGCCCTTTTATTTTATTTTAACTAAATTAAATCATTTCTTGCTCTGAAGATACTTTCTTGTTTTTCTGCAGTTTCATGTCTGTACTCACAGTTCTCTACTTCTGATGTCCAAATACTGTATGGCCTCACTAGAGATTAGGAAAATGAAATTAGAATAGAGTGTGTCTATCAGAATAGCAAAAATATATTAGATTATACTCAACATCGGCCTGAGTGGTAGAAAATGACATACTCTCATGTACTTTGATGGAAATGGAAATCGATAGAACATTTATGGAGGGCAGTTTGCCAGTAATTATTGGAATTTGAAATAGGCATTCTCTTTGATCTGGCAGTTTCTCTTGTAGATGTCTGTATCACAGAAAGACTAACCCAAGTGTTTGAGGGGATTCACAAATACTATTTGTGATAATCTTTTATGGAGCAGTATATCAATGTATGAAATATTACAGTTATGCAGAATCTGTGTTCAGTGACTAGAAAGATTATTTTTAAAACTTACAGTGCATAACAGTTTTTATTATTAAGATCCAGTGTTATTTAAAATATAGGACTGTAGAACTGGCATGGTGGTAGTATATGCCTATAATCCTAGCACAAGGAATGCTGAGACAGTAGGATCTCAAATTCAAGGCTAGCCTACCTATGTAGTTGAGGCTGACCTTTGACTCACTGTGTAGGCCAGGCTGACATTGAACTTGTGACAGTCCTCTTGGCTCAGCCTCCCAGCGCTGGGATTACAGGTGTTTGCCACCACACTTGACTTCAAAACAAAATAAAACATACATACATATTATATGTATGTACGCACACACAATAGACATATACCAAGGGGATGTATGTCTACATATTCCTTTAGAGATATGTAAACAAACCTACCTTGAGAAAGTTCTGGAATGTTAGCATACTAAAATGTTAAGAATAGCTGGGCGTGGTGGTGCACGCCTTTAATTCCAGCACTCGGGAGGCTGAGGTAGGAGGAGCATTGTGAGTTCAAGGCCAGCTTGGGCTGCAACGTGAGTGCAAGGCCGGCCTGAGCTACACAGTGCGACCCTGCCTCAAAAAACCAGGGCCAGGAGTTTGGCTCAGTGACTTAAGCACTGCGTGACAGGCGCGAGGTTGTGAGTTCAATCCCCGGTGCCGCAAAAAATAAATAAATAAATAAATAAATAAATAAATAAATAAATAAATTAAAATAAAATAAAATAAAATAAAATGTTAAGAATATCATTTCTAGCTGGGTGTAGTGGCACATACCTATAGTCCCAGCACTCTGGGAGGCTGAGGCAGGAGGAACCTCATATGTTGGTACCCAACCTGAGCAGTTTAGCAAGACTTAGTCTCAACATTAAAAATGAAGGTCTTCTTAACATATAACTCAGTGACAAGGCCCTAGGTTCAATCCCCAGTACTGGAGAGAAAACATTACTCTTATATTGTTGAAATGTTTGTATCTTTTTAAATACACTTGTAATTTTTTTTCACACATGTGGAAAAGTTTTCTTGTTTCCAGTGCCCCATTTGCTTTCTCTGATTCCAAATAGCTGTGTATACTTACACAAATGTATTCATTTGCCTGGTGTGATATATTGTTTCCCTCATCCGAACCTTGTGTCTCTTGTATCAACTCTAATGTGCATAATAATTATTTGTGTCAGCATTTTAGCTCTTTAATTAGTATTTATTGGAGATAGAATCCCTTTTTATTTTTTGCTTCCCTTATGATATTATTTTTTTTTATTAAAAGTAATACATTTTCATTAAAGAAAACTTAGAAAATAAGAGAAGAAAAAATTTGTCTCCAGCACTATCATTAACACATGAATGAGTTGAGTTCTCTTTTCTCTGTGCATGGATGTTTTTCCTACCCTCATTATGAAATTGTTCAAACATTCAGAAATTATGAAATTCCTGTCATCCAACTTTGTCATATTTTAATGTTTGGTCATACTTGCTTTTGGCCCTTCCTTTCTGTTTCCCTCCCTTGAAATAAAACATTAGAGGGAATTCTGAAGCCCTGTGTCCCTCCCTGATTCTCTTCTTGTTGTCTTCCCCAGAAATAACTTGACGTTTCTCTTTGCCGTGCATGTTTTAGATTGTATGTTTCTTTTGCCATACATACACATACATACTTAAACCTCCTTTTTCTACTGAGGTTTATAAAATCTTCTATATTTTTTGATAATTCACATTTCTTCTGTGAGTTGCTGTTCATAGACTGTCCATTTTTCTGGTTTCTAGGATTCTTTATTCAGAGTATTCCCTATTAAGTTACATATATACTGGAGGAGAATTGGCATGTTTAAGAAATTTAGTCTTCACCCATGACGATGGAGTATCCCCCCTTTTTAGTTTAGTCTTAATAGTTTTTGGTACATCTTTATGGTTTTTTTCTATAGTGATCTCATGCTTTATTTGAAGATTTACAGTGGCCTCCTTTTGCTTATGGCATGAAATAACCCAGACCCACCCCCTTTTGTCTGTGTAGTAAATAGTTTTTCAGCACCATTCACTGAACAGTCTGTCTTTTCCATTGTTTTGAGACATCACGTTTATTGTATATGCGATTCTCATACATTCACAACTCAGTTCTCTTGCGTGTCTCTATTGTGTTGCATAGATCCACAGGCATCTTCGTTGTACTAGGCTGATTATGTTCCAATATCTCCAGTGGTTGCCTAAAACTGTGTATTACCTGCCTATGCTATGGTAATTCCTATATGCCCTGCATCATTGTACCACAGTTAATCTCATGTATCTTCTCTGCATGATTTTCGAATTTTGTGGTAAAGAGTATGTACTTTTCTTTCTCATGCTTTTAGAAACTGCTAGTCAGTAAATAATTGTTGAAGGTATGATTTGACCACATGGAGTCATTGCTGTTGAATGTCTTCCTTTTCAAGGTGCCAATAGGATAGTGTTAGAAGACTCCAATATCTTACAGCCCGTGGGACTGACTGTGTTTGAAAACTGGCTCTACTGGATTGATAAGCAGCAACAGATGATTGAAAAAATCGACATGACAGGTCGAGAGGGCAGAACGAAGGTTCAGGCCCGGATTGCCCAACTCAGTGACATCCATGCAGTGAAGGAGCTGGATCTCCAGGAATACAGTAAGTGCTGGAAGTAACACTATTTGGAGACTCATATTTGTTGCCAGAAATTAAGATGTATTTTTGTGTCTTTTTTTTGGCCTGTCTTCAAGATTTTCATATATTTTTAGTTTTGCCTTTTTTTTTTTTTTTGAACTCATGTTTTAGAGTTTTATATCAGACAGTGGGAGCGTTTCAAATTAACATCTCATACAGTGGAAGTAGGAGAAAGGCATGGTCTTGCTCATTTTAAAAAATTTCTTGAACTGATGGTGTAGCTTCATGATAGAGTGATTCTTCAGTATGTGTGAGGCACAGGTTTAATTCCAGTACACAAACAAAACTCGCTAGGTACAACAGTGACTCTGATTGTCATGCCTTTTGTTTATTGCCTTCAGTTCCATTGGTATAAAGTTTTTATTTCTCTTTTTCCCTCTGTGCCCTAAGTTTGAAGAAAAGTAAAATAATTTTATATAATGATTGGTATGCTTATGGATTAACTATATTCTTAAAAGCAAAACAAACTAAAAATTAGTATGAAAGCATAGTGAAGGATGTGTTTAATCAGTGCTGCTTTTCTTCTTAGATAAATTTTTCAATTCTTAGAATGTTAGTGGTACTTTTTTTAAAACTTTTGAAATAGACAATCTTCATGGCTTAATTTTTTGTTAATACATGAAGTGCTAATGGTGGTGGGAGTACAATGTTACAAAACTACTAAAACTCCTTACCTTTCCAGCTCATTGCTTTCAAATGAAAGGTTGAAAGAAGAAAAAGGAGTGAGAGTACTTTGGATTATTCAAGTGTTCATTATGTTGCTTCCTTTTGTAAGCTTATAAGTAAATTAGAGGTTTCTGAGAATTAGAAAGTTGGGTATTTTGACATTTATATTCAGACATATAACTCAGGCTGAACTTCTAATTGAATGACATAATACCTAAGTAATTCAGTTGGTATATGAATATTTGTTTTTGTAGAAAATATCAATGGTTATTTTCAGAATTATAAGTGAGACTGTCTCCCTTTATACAACTTGACATATTTTGGTTTTGTGGTTGGGAAAGCATTTTTGGAAATTTCTGATAACAAACGAATGATATTTTTGTTTCTCAGAAGTGTTGTGGAATTAAAGGTTGAGAAACCCTGCTCTGTAGGTTAAATATTCTAATATAATAAGCAGTGTCTGGAGTGTCTGCTGATTCACAGATAGCTGAGTCTCAACCTCACCATCAACTGAAGCAGGCCCCCTGGTTATTGTAGATGAGTGATAACAAATGGTGAATATGTTATTCTGTGATGACAAAGTGTCAGGTTACTTGCAACACAAACTAAACAAAAAATTCAGAGCAGTCATTACCTTAAATACAGCTTGCAAAACAGACCAAAAAGTTACCAAACAGTTTGTTGCTTTAAAGATTTTTAATTCATAAATTCTGTCTAAAAGACAAAAGAACTTCACTTAAAAAAAATATTTTTGCCCAAATAAGAGGAAATGAAACATTTGTTAAGAGTGTAAATTATGCCTGGCATGGTGGCGCATGCCTTTAATCCCAGCATTCTTCAATTGCAGCACTTGGGAGGCTGAGGTAGGAGAAGCGTTGTGAGTTCAAGGCCGGCTTGGGCTACAACGTGAGTGCAAGGTCGGCCTGAGCTACATAGTGCGACCCTGTCTCACAAAACTAGGGCCCAGAGTTTGGCTCAGTGCCTTAAGCGCCTGCCTGTCAGGTGCGAGGTTGTGAGTTTGATCCCCAGTGCCACACACACACACACACACACACACAAAAAGTGTAAGTTACTTTTTAAATTAACAGAGCAAATAAATTTGTCTCTTGCTGAATGGCTTAGTTTCATGTCATCTTAAGATTTTTCCTCTGGTAACTGTAACTTTCATTGATAACTGTAATTATAATTTTTAAGTGAAATTGCTTTATCTTTTAACTCTTTTGGAGTTAAAAATCTAATTTAGAGAAGAGTTCTTATATTTTAAAGTGAATAATACCAGGTCTTAGGCATCTCCCCAGCAGTTTTTCTTGTTCCAATAATCTGCTTTTCTTATTAACAAAATTAGCATAAGCCTATACCATTGTCTTACTTACAAATGTGCACATGTGCATTAGTGTGTGTATGTGTACCATTGTCGGGAGGCTGAGATAGGAGAATCACTTGAGCCCAGGAGTTTGAGGCCAGCAACACATCTCAGAATACAGTAGACAGATAGATAGGTTAGATACAGACATTTTCTTGTAGGTTTTGTGAAAACGGAGTGAAAAATTGTGTAGAAATAAAGTTCAGTCTAATTTTGTAGTTTGTTTTCTTTGTGGCTCGTAACAGAAATTCATTTTGACAAAATTGTTCCTTTTTCCAGGACAACACCCTTGCGCCCAGGATAATGGTGGTTGTTCACATATTTGTCTTGTAAAAGGTGATGGTACTACAAGGTGTTCTTGCCCCATGCACCTGGTTCTGCTTCAGGATGAGCTTTCATGTGGAGGTAAATATGTTACAGTTTTCTCATGCAAGCCTGAATGCCACCATAGTTCCATATTTTAGCTTTCTATGATTAGACAATGAAGTTGCTGTTTCTTATAACTTAATTGGTTACTTGTGTCCTGTTCATCTGTACTTTACTACACTTTTGGATTATTTTTCCCTCTTTCTCCAATCTTCTTTCCCTTGCACTTACCTTCTGTTTTTAGTCTCTGTTTCTGTGAGTTCTTATATTCCCCATATAAGTGAGTTGATGTGGTATTTGCCTCTCTGTGTTTCAGGCTTATTTGTGACTGCAAATGATAACATTTTCTTTTCTTCTCTCCTTTTTTTTAAGGCTGAATAGTATTTCATTGCATATATGTATTCCACATTTTCAGCCTGAGAACTATGGTATTTCCTTGTAATAGAGTAGCTTCCCTACCTCCCCAGATGGTAGTGAGATGAATTAATTTTGCTTCTTGCAATGTCCATCTGCTGAATTCTGGATTCTGTCAGTGTATGTATCATTGTTAGGAATATGACCAGTGACAAGAATAGTTTTGTTCAGATCTATCAGCCATTTCCTGTTGTTGTTCTTATTTACCTAGTAATCAGTCAATACACAAACAACTTTAAAGGGTAGGTATTACTGAGTATACTGATAATATTGTAGTGAAATTTGATCACTTAAGACTCATAACAGATTGGTACATTCCTTGGTTAAATCATAATGTGGTAGTGTCAATCACCATAATAATATTCAAATTCTTAATTCAGAAAACTTCATCTTTTTTAACTTTTTTTTTTTTTTTTTTGGGTACCGGGGATCGAACTCACAACCTCTTGCCTGCCAGGCAGGCACTTAGGCCACTGAGCTAAATCTCCGGCCCTATTTTTTGAGACAGGGTCTCACTATGCAGTTCAGGCTGGCCTTGAACTCATTTCGTAGCCCAGGATGGTCTTGAACTCACAATGATCCTCCTGCCTCAACTTCCCAAGTGCTGGGATTAAAGGTGTGCGCCACCACACCTGGCTCAGAAATCTTCATTTTGAGTATAATTGTAAGTTAATTCAGCTGACTAAGTAAGACTGCATTATGTCATTTTCAGTAATGGTAGAAATTTTAAAACAATGTAATTTCTATTGTTTGGGAAATTATTAATGTAATAACTCAGTTTATACAACTATAAATACTACAATCATGAAGTTTATATAAACATGCACTTGGCTCAAGAAGAGAAAAAACAGTGTTACTGACTTTTTCCTGGTGATTTTTTGCAGTGCTGGGATCACCCCCAGTCCTTGACTTGGATCGTAAATGCCCCACAAAGACTGTGTGTTGAAGGGTTGGTGGGTGATGATAGAACTGTTTCTTTTTCCTTTTTTTGAGACCAAGGGTATCTTTATGTTGCCCAGGCTTCTCAAATTCCTGAGCTGGAAGGATCCTCCCACTGCAGCCTCCTGAGTAGCTGGTGTTACAGGCATGTGGCACTGTCCCTGGTACAAAAATTATTAAAATGGGACTTAAAAATTATTAAAATGGTAACAGCAGCAGAGTGCTTGTCTAGCATGTGTGAGGTCCTGGGTTCCATCCCAAGCACACTTTAAAAAACAAAAGATGTTTTCTTCTATGATGACAATTAGATAAAATAAGTATTTCTGTGAGCCCAGATTTAAAAAGACTATGCACTCAAAATATAAAAGTTATTGATAATGTGGGACTACAAATAAATTTTGTTCTAACTTTTAAGATTTTTTAAAAAATATTAAAAACGCATATATTGAGTAGTAGCCACAGCAGCCACAGGCATTTTGCTTGGACTATAGGGGCTTGAAAAACTTTGTAATCAGGCATGTGTAAATAAACTACAGCTCTTAAAATGTAAAATAAACATTTCACAGTAATGTGAATATATTTAATGCCACCGAACAATTCAGGTAAAATGGGTAGGTTTAATTTTATGTTGCATCTTTTACCACAATAGAAGAAACACGTTTTTGTATCTGAATGCTAGATAATTACTTTACAAGGCAAATCCTAAAAAAATTTCCCTTTCTGTTAATGATAACATAAGTAAAACTGAATCAAGGATCTCATCTTTCAGTTAGAAAATGTCTTTTAAAAGACCTTTGATAGTTTTTGTTTGCACGTTTAGTAACTGTATCTAATGTGTGTTAAATGGATACTCATCAAGTTTGGAAAACAGTGTTAACCAACACCCAAATCAAGTTATATAGTGTTGCCACTAAAAAAAAAATATTCTGATGGATATGAGAGCCATCTGGCTGGGTCATCTATCACCCCATTTTTTGCCAGTGTTAATTGAGCTGTCTGGCTGGCTAGTTGAGTATTCCCTTCCATCCACATCACTCCACACGTGTCTTTTCTTAAACTGCAGCTGTATGCTTGGTTGAAGAGGATGACCACCCCCAATAGAGAAAGACCAGTGCCTTGGATAGGGTATCACCCCCAATAGAGGAAGACCAGTTCCTTGGTGGAGGGTATATGATTACCAAGTTGCTGCCCTCCCCTGCTAGGTCCGAGGGTATGCGAGTAGCTGCACTTCTCTGCTAGAACTTCCAAACAAGCTTTCAAGAAAAGGACTGTGGTGTTCCATACCAATTTTCCTCTGTCAAAAGTAATCACTGGATTGTTAGCCCCCCATAAGTAGTTTCTCCTTTTCCTGAACCAATTTATCAGTGGTATCATAATATGTAATCTTTTTTTAACATTCTCTCAAATGATATATATTTTTTTAATTTTATTTTAAAGATAGTAAAGTCAACAAGACAGAACAGAACAAAGTCAATCAAAACAAAGCAGTAGAACTGGAGCAGAACTTCAAAGCAGGATACTAGGAAAACAATAGCTACTATAGTATATCTTGTTATCTTCACAATAGTTGTCCATTCCATCAGGTATAGCAAAATCAAAACAAAACAGAACAAAACCAATCAAAACAGAATATTGAATAAAGCAAAACAGAACAATATTGGGCCTCAAAGACAAGATAGAAGGAAATCCCTCATATTTGCTATATTGCATACTGTCATCCTCCTAAGAGATGTTCAGACTGCTGGCCCCAGGCCTGCAAAATCAACCAATCAGTACAAGCATTTAGTTGCTTTATGTACCTTACTTGCTATCAACTTAGCTGGTCCTCTGAACCAGCAGGTTGCTTACAGAGGGGTGGGGAGGGTTATTGATTTTCAGCCCGTGTGCAGGTATGCTCACTGGAGGACTGATGCTTCACTTCCTGGAACCTGTTACACCACTTTCCAGGAAGACTGGCTAGTTGTCTTCTGGTTGGATCCTCCCTGACCCAGCATGGCGGGTTCTCAGGGAGTGCTGATCTTTCTCTTCCTGGAGTCTGTGCCATTCATGCCGCTCACCAGGAGGGCTGGCTTGTTGTCTTCTGGTTGGATCTTCTCTGAACTAGCAAGGCAGGTTCTCAGTGCACTGATCTTACTCTTCCTGCAGTCTGCGCCACTCACGCTACTCACCAGTAGGGCTGACTTGTCTTCTGGTTGGATCTTCTCTGACCCAGCATGGCGGGTTCTTGGGAGGCGCTGATCTTTCTCTTCCTGGAGTCTGTGCCGCGCCGCTTACCAGGAAGGCCGTAGCAATGTTTAAGAGCCTGCACTTGGATATTGTAGCCCGAATGATGTAGTTTTGATATTCAGTAGTACAATTGATTGTATCGCTGTATGATTTTTATTGCTGGTAGTGTTTCATTATATAGCACCACAGTTACTCTTAGATGAGGAACATTTCAGTTTTCAGTTTTTCTACCAAGAATAAAACTGCAGTGAACATTTATATACAAGTCTTTTTGTAATTTAATATTGATTTTACATCGGAGATAAATGAGATACAAAATCTGTGTTTCTCAACCTGACTTTCAAAACATGATTTCATTTAAATTCATCTTACCTAACCGTCTCATTTTGTATTTCTTCCCAACTTACTATTTTTGTTTGGCTGTTTGGAGTTTGAGGAGCACTTTAGCATATGTTTTTGTTTTGTTTATGTAGATTTTCTTGTGATAGTTCAGGAATGTAATTTTATTCTTGCTTGCCTGTCCTAAATGTTACTGTTTGCAAGGGGCATTGAGTCCCTTAATGGTCTATGTAAACCTTGCTACCTGTGGTTGTCTCCACTGTCTGATTGTAGCACTTATTAGAACAATTTGTATAGCAGATAGTTAAGAGTAGTTTTCTAGTAGTCTTTATTTTTAGCCAAATTCAAAGCTTTTTAAGAGCACAAATCATATCTATTTTAATTTTCCATGCTACCTAGTATAGTTGTTGAGTAGATGCATAATAGGCTCTTAGAAAAGAATCCTTCAAATTTCACATGTGCAGTGTTCATCTGTAATTTGTAAAAACAAAGGGTTTTCCAGTTCATATCATATAGTAAAGTGTATTTCCAAGAGAATTCACTAACAGTCAAATTTTTAAAGAACTTATAATACAGTACTACAGGCAGTGGGCTAAACTTAAGGACATTATCCTTCTTATTCTTATTGTGTGTAATCCCTTGTTTATAAAAAGCTCTGAGGCCTGGTATAGTCACTTAGCCTGTCTGAGCCTCATTTTCCTCAATCATAAAATAGAAAAATTGGATTTGAGTCTCAAAATATTTGGTGTGAGCATATGTTTACATTTTAAACAATTGTTGAGGGCCTCAAACAGGTTATGTTCTTATAGTTTATGTTTATCTATGGTTACATTACCAGAATCTAAAGACAAGAACTTAAAAGAAGTATCAAAAGTAATAATAGCCCTTTTCACACATTCATAAATGAAATATGCTAAGAAAACAATTACAGTATACAGTTAAGGCAATATAACTTTATTGAAAAGAATTTATATTTTTCACAATTTACATTTTTGTAAAGTTTTACGTTTCACTAAGTCTTTTTATTTCTCATATGTACTTCCACGTCATTATGTTGTAAAAGGTAGTTTTTGTTGAAACGTATGAAGAAAATTTGGCTTTACACAGATACATAGTTGGAAATGGACTACAATAATAGCTTTTTCAAAGAATTGTGAATATGCTTGGATTCTATAGCAAATCTTGACAGGTGTTAGTTTCCTATAGATTTATCTCCAGCATGGAATTTGAAACTTCATCTGTTAACTTTTCTTAATGCAGTCCATTATATTAAAATGTACCGATTTGGCTGGGAGTGGTGGTGCATGCCTGTAGTCTCAGCTACTTGTGCAGTGGAGGCAGAAGGATCACTCAAGCCCACTTCAGTCATTAGGTGTTAGAATTTCAGAAATCCCTAGATCTTCAGATTTAGACCCATTTTATTATATAATATTAAAAAAATCACATTTGTTGTATATCACCAGTTTCATCAGAAAAATCTTTAATTACTAGGAATCTATGAAGCTTACAATATTAAGTAAATTTGGGTTTTCCAGGATTGTAACTTCCAGTTGACAGCTTTGATGTTATAATTTGCCACAGATACTATCATAGTGGTCTTTTTTTTTTTTTAGGTTAATGGGCTTACTTAGTTCATTTTAAAAAAATTCTCACCAGATATCCAACTATAATTAACTAGTTTATGTTTTTATCATTCTTTCAGGTGAAAATAGTGTTTGATTTTGATTTCCATTTAACACTCAGTCTTTCTCTTTAGAAACTCTCCTGGTTATGTTTACTAGAGCTCTGTGCATACATCCATTTCATCAAATGCTATTGAAGAGACACACTCAGGAGTTGATTTTAATATAATTAACATTTATTATTGATTCATCATGACCATTCTTAAGTGAAGTTGCCCAGTTTAAAGTGAGTGTATGTCTGTATCGAGTCCATTGACTACCAAGTACAATTCAGTGTGATTGTCCTGAGTCCATGAAGGTGCTAACAGTTTTACCTACTGTTCTTTTTGTGGTGTCAGTGTAAATGGAATGTAAGAAGCAAATGGCATCTTAGAAATTTTGTAAAAATAGTAGTCCCTAAAAACAGGACTTAAGGATTTCCAGGGGGATTATAGACCACCTTTTGAGAACCTTAGAGGTTTAAAAAAAAAAAAGTGAACTCTAGGCTTACTTTAAAATAGTTGGAGGCTGGTGATTATAATGATTGTTCTCAGATTATGTGTGATTGCAGATATAATCATACATGGATTACAGTATGTGAGAAAACTTCTGTCATAGTTTTACAGGTTAGTGAACCTAAATTAAGTAGTAGAAAAATTTCTGATTAGATGAGATGCTGTAAAAACTATATTTCATGTATGTTAATTATTAAATGAATTTCAGTTGGGTATAAATGTTTGTATTTCTGTGTGACCATTATTGTGCTTTTGTCATTCCCTCCCTGTTGTTCATTTGAAGAGCCCCCAACATGTTCTCCTCAGCAGTTTACTTGTTTCACTGGGGAAATTGACTGTATCCCTGTGGCTTGGCGTTGTGATGGGTTTACTGAATGTGAAGACCACAGTGATGAACTCAATTGTCCTGTATGCTCAGAGTCCCAGTTCCAGTGTGCCAGTGGGCAGTGTATTGATGGTGCCCTCCGATGCAATGGAGATGCAAACTGCCAGGATAAATCCGATGAGAAGAACTGTGAAGGTATCCACAATTCCTCTATGCCTAGTCGTATAGTCCTTTTCCATCAAGTTGTTTAAAATTCAGTGTGTTACTTTGGCTCAGTGTAGATTTGGGGTTTTCTGGTAACTTTATTCCAGTTTTTCTTGGCCTTCTAAACTACATGGAAACTTTATTGATAGCATTTCTGTGGATATACCACAGGAGTTTAAGCATGCTTAGCCAGTACCCTACAATTGAACCTCTTCGCAGGTAGTGTTATACCTTGATTTTAATAACCTTTATAAATACTCTGTAATGACTTTGGAAAAATAGGGAATGTTTGGAAATTTTGAAATTTACTGTCACCACGGTGAAGTTCAGGGTTAAGCAGACAACTTGTGGGCTTTAGACCCTGTGTTTCTAAACTTTTTTCAAATTAAGCATCATTAGGTATCCTTTTTCAGTATGACATTTGAGCATATTATAAGCATAATGTCATGTTCCAGATTACCTTAATTCATTTCACCTGATGACATTTACATGGATTAATAAGTATGTTAGGCAGCTTTCTGTTACTGTAATTAAGTACCCAGAGCTAGTTATAAAGGAAAAAGGTTTATTTATCCATAGTTCTAGAGATTCAGGGACTTGACACTGGCATCCGCTGGGATCTGGCAAAGGCGTCGTGGGAGATGAAAACATGATGGCAGAAGGATTTAAGAGAGGAAGAGATCGCATCCCTAGATAGGAAGCCAGAGTGAGAAAATGAAGTCAGGCTGCTCTTTTTATAACAGTCTCTCCTGAAGGCTAACTCAAGGATCCCTTGACCCTATGTCAGTCCATTCTGAGAACAGGACCTTAGTAACCAGCTAGGTTCCCTTGACCTTTTAAAGACCCTAGTGCCTTCATGCCATGAAACAGAATTCTAGGCCTCCAGCCCATGAACATTGGGGGAACTCACTCAAACCATAGCAGTAAGGTCTGAAAATTGAGAAATAAAATCAAAACATGAAGTCTTAAGTATGTAAAAATAACTCCTGTTTTCAGTGAATCCTGAGTTAGTTTATTACAATCTAAAATATCTTGCTGTCTTCTTGTCCTTACTAACCTTACACAATATAAACAAACAAGATCTATAGAATTTTTTCAGGTAAACAATAAAAATTAATTAGTAAAAGAAGAAATTTAAAGAGCAAAGTAAGAAATTTCTTGTTGGATTCCTCTTTTTGCTCTTTCTTTTCCCTCTACTAGTGGAAATACCCAGAGACTAAAGTTAAATCTAAAAATGTAGTGTGTTTTTCATTCATATACAGAAAGTACCTTTTGACTCTTGCTGAATTTGGCTTTATATGATGTTTAAAATGAAAAAATTACATTTTTTTCCAGTGCTTTGTTTAATTGACCAGTTTCGCTGTGCCAATGGCCAGTGCATTGGAAAGCACAAAAAATGTGATCATAATGTGGATTGCAGTGACAAATCTGATGAACTGGATTGTTGTAAGTAGAAAATGAAACCTTGTAAATTACTCTTAAGGGAGATTTTTTTAAAATAGCTTTTTCTTTTCTTCATGAATTTTACATTCAATAGAAGTTTCTGTATTAAGTGTTAATAGTAAACTATTTATTTGTGCTAGGGACTTTTTACAAATGGTTTGCCGTTAATAATTCCTTAAAGATAGAAGTTTTCTTATGCATAAAAATACAGAAATATTTAGTAAAGTGCCAGAAAAGAGTAAACATTGTTGTGTTGGATTTGCAGTTCAGAAGGGAGATTTGGAACTCTTCAGTTTATTGATGATGATTAAGACCCTGACAATAGAAGAAATTTCCCAGAAGAATAAGTAGAAGAGGAAAATAGTAGATGGTAGATAGAACTCAGGGAAATAATCTATAATTGGCAGAAGACAATGAAGCCAGAAAAAGGAAGCAGAAAAATAATAATCAAAAATCATAAAACTGCACTTGGGAGACTGAGACAGGAGGATTGCATGAGTTCAAGGCCAGCCTGAACTACATAGTGAGTGCAAGGCCAGTCTGAACTGCAAAGCAAGACCCTGTCTTAAAAAAAGAAAATCATAAAACTGCAAGACTGGTGTCTTGGAAGGCCTTTGAACAGATGTTTTTGAGAAGAAGACCAGAGCTAGCACCACTGAATGTGTAGCTAGGTCAGTGAGATGAAGAATTTATTGAATGTAGCAATTCTGAGAACTTGACTTGTTAAAGCAGTTTCAGTACAGTGGGTGAGGGTAGGAGTCTAAATTTAATGAGTTATGACCCACCTAGAAATAGGTGGTAGTAAATGTAAACTGTTCTTTTTTTTTTTTTTCCTGCTTTCGGTCCTTCTGTCTTTCCTTCTGGGTTTGTTTGTTTGTTTGTTTTTATTTTGGTTTGTTTTGTTTCTGAGGTAGGGTCTTACTATCTGGTCCAGGCTGGGCTCATATTCACAATCCTCCTGCCTCATAAACTGTTCTATTTTAGAGCTTGGAAAGGAATGCTGAAGCACTAAAAAGGAATAAAAAAGATGAACTATTTAGCAAGGACTGAAAAGATTTCACAGGCTAATTTGTTACTGATAGCCCCTATATATTATGTAACAGTGCTATCATTTTTGACTTGTTTCTGCTAGATTAATTGTTACAGTATATCAGAGGTGAGTTCAGCTGGAGATTTGAGGTAAAAAACTTTTTAAAAAAGGATTTCGAATTGTGAGATCTAAATTAAATAGTCAGAATGGAAGAATTTTCCTTCTGAGGAGAGGTTAGTACTCAGTATTTGATTAACCCATTTGTTCTTTCCTTCTACCTCTGATATCCTGCACCCTCTGCTGCTTCAAGGATCAAATAGCTTAGGGACTCAGGGTGGTTGTCCTGAGCAGCACCCTCTTCTAGTGACCTGACCTTTTCTTTGCAAGTCCTTTGATAATTATGTGTTAAAGACCTGTGTTTCTTGCTCTTGGCATTTAAACAGCCTGAAGGCAGCAGCGTGTGGGACCTCAGAGTCCAGGCTCATCTGTAGTTCCTGATCTTCTTTCGCTGGGCCTAAATATGACTGTTTAAATCTGCACTCTATCCAGTGCTCAGAGTTGCTCTTTGGCTTCTTCGCCATTCCAGGCAAAATATTTGATGATTTTCCGTGGTCTATTCCTTTTGACCTAAAATCCCTGAAATCCAAAAATAACTTTGATTTTTGTAATATTCAAAAATGAAGTAGATTTTATCTGTGTATGAATGTAAAACTTCGTAATGGTGTTTAAATTTGTACTTACCATTTTTGTTCCTATTAATTTACAATTATACTTCCTAGTCTTGTTTTAATTTTGTCATTTAATGGTAGTTCATTTTGATTCCTAATGATGATATTTAATTCATATTTTCATGGAGCATAGTATATATATGTATATTCATAAAAGAAAATTATGTTTACAAATTATCTTAAGTTTATAGCTTTGCATCCTTTTTGTTACTATTTTGAATTCATTGTTTTTTTGTTGTTGTTGTTGTTTTTCGTGTGTGTTTTTTTTGCGGCACTGGGGATTGAACTCACAACCTCATGCCTGCCAGACAGGCGCTTAAGCTACTGAGCCAAACTCCCAGCCCTAGTGTTTTTTGAGGCAGGGTCGCACCATGTAGCTCAGGCCAGCCTTGCACTCCTGTCGTAGCCCAAGCGGGCCTCGAACTCACAACACTCCACTTACCTCAACCTTCCGAGTGCTGGGATTAAAGATGTGCACCACCACACCCGGCTTCATGGTTATTTTTATACAGCATAGTTCATACAGAATTTCTCATTTTAGATCCAACTGAAGAGCCGGCACCACAGGCCACCAATACAGTTGGTTCAGTAATTGGAGTGATAGTCACCATTTTCGTGTCTGGAACCATATACTTCATCTGCCAGAGAATGTTGTGTCCACGTATGAAGGGAGATGGGGAAACTATGACCAACGACTATGTGGTTCATGGACCAGCGTCTGTGCCTCTTGGTTATGTGCCACACCCAAGTTCTCTGTCAGGGTCTCTTCCAGGTAAGTTAAGACCGATCCATCAGATTTCAGTTTCTAGCAGAATTACTACATTTCAATTATAAATAACATTATGTTACTTAGAGTTGATTCAAACTAGATTGTTTGGGTTTAAAAAATTATCAGAACAAATGTTATTACTTCTAGTGCCTTCTCTTTATGCAAAAGACCTTTGGTACAGTAAAGTAGAAATTGCCAAATGATACGATGCAGACACACCTGCACATACTAACCCCCGTGACTGTGCTTTTGGAGACACAATACACTGAAAGAGAATCAGCCGGTCTGTTGTGAAGAGCTGTAAGCTACAAAATGTTTAGGTTCACAACCAAGGAACTCTAGTGCTGTTAAAGATAGGCTAAACCTCCGTTTAGCAAGCAGGAATTTGGGACCAAGTAAGAGAAGGAAAAAATACACTATTGTGTTTTCTTCTGACTTACAACAAGATGACAGTGGGACAGTGGTGCTGCTTTAGTCACAGCCAAGTATACAGAGGTTCTGTGCTTGGATAGGCCATATTGCTCTAGGAAAGTACAGCTTTATTTTCAGTGTTTTTTGGTGCCCTTAGCGAAAAGCTTTCCTTTTAATGAAAATAGAGAAGGGGGTTCCTGGCCAAAGACTTCTGAAAATAGGAGCTTAGGCCAAGTAACACTTTCAAGTAAACAGACATCGAATTTCAGCTGACAGTGTTTCCTTGTTGCCATACCTATTTTCAGCAAGTGAAATTTGGAAAGCTACTTGGAAAAAATAGAATTTCTTCCTTAACTTTGGTAGTTTTGATTCCAGCAATACTTGCATCCAGTAGGCCAAGAAGTACTGTCCATGTGTTTTATGCCCTAAAAAATAGGTGTGTTTCCTTTTGAACAAGTTTTATTGTTTATCCATGCTGCTTTTATGACCTTCACCCTTCTCAGTCATATTCCTTCAACTCTGTCCAGGCTGTTGAAAACCTCATTAGGGAGCAGGTGGGAACTCTTATTGGCTGTGTTCTAGGCCCTCTCTCAATGGAAGCATTCACTTCTAGAGAACATTCTCTAAAAGTTAATTTTTCATTAACCATTTCCAATTATTATTAGGAAAAGAGGGCATAAGTGTTTTTTTTTTTTTTTTTTGCGGCACTGGGGATTGAACGGCGCTTAAGGTACTGAGCCAAACTCCCGGCCCTGGTTTTTCGAGGCAGGGTTGCACTATGTAGCTCAGGCCAGGCTTACGCTCGCGTTGTAGCCCAAGCCGGCCTCAAACTCACAACGCTCCGCCTACCTCAGCCTCCCGAGTGCTGGGATTAAAGGCATGCGCCACCACGCCTGGCTAGGGCATAAGTTTTTAAAGTATCTGTTTCACTGTGATTGTTTGTGTTGTCTTAGTTATTTTACTTACTGAGACACAGTGCCTATTACCCACAACACCAAGGTCTTTCCTGGCTCAGTTTGTAGAGGTTTCAGTCCATAGTTGGCTGACTCCAAGGCAGGATGACTGACTGGAGAAACAGCTCATGGCATGGTGATGGGAAGCAGAGAGCGATCAAGGGAGATGGGAGGGAGACAGATTCTTCTAGGCCTCACACCCGTTGACCCAGCTCCTCTGACCGGGCTTCACCTCCAAACATCGTATTTAGCTGTAAGCTTATCAGTGGACTTCTCCACTGATGAGTATCAAGCCCTCATGCCAGTCACCACTCAAAGCCCCACCTATGATCACATGAGACTTTGGGGGTACATCTAGATATGAACTGTAACCGGTGTTTATAACCCTAGTGTTGAATAAAGTTTTATTCTGATAGGTCTTACTCATCTTCAGTTTTTATTCCCTTTTTGTTAGGAATGTCTCGAGGTAAATCAATGATCAGCTCCCTCAGTATTATGGGGGGAAGCAGTGGACCACCTTATGATCGAGCACATGTCACAGGTGCATCATCAAGCAGTTCTTCAAGCACCAAAGGCACTTACTTCCCTGCAGTAAGCAGTCTGTTTTGTTGTTTTTCTCTGAATACTAAAATACATAGCAACTTAGATTATCTCATTTAAATGTGGGTATTTGGTAACAGTAACGTAGAAGTAGTTTTTTAATACAGAATTTGGGATGTAAAACTCAAAGAATTTGCCACCACCACCCTGCATGTATAAATAACCAACATATTTGAAAGCACTGGGCATTGATTTCACATTTCAGGTAAAAATGGAACCATGGTACATCTTGAAAGATTTAGAACCTTCATTTCTTAACTTCCTTAAAAAAAAAAGTATGCCTAGATTTTCTCCTATATTAGTCATTTTTCTCTGAACATTTATAATTTAAAAAAAACCTAAAACCTAGTGCTATTGAATTTAAACACATGATTTGAAGGTAATAGATTTTCCTCTAATCATTTTGTGCTGCTTAGCCGTAATGAAATTATTTTAGGGAAGGGAGAGCCAAAGTTCTGAAGTACTATTTGAGGTCGGTTCTTTGGAAAAGGAGGATTGTGTTAACAATCCCTGGAAAGCAATAAGATTAGAAGGTGAAAGAATGTCTAAATCTCTGTCTGGCTTCGAGGATTGTTACTTTAATATTTTAATGATTTTTGCCTTTTAGATTTTGAACCCACCACCATCCCCTGCCACAGAGCGATCACATTACACTATGGAATTTGGTTATTCTTCAAACAGTCCTTCTACTCATAGATCATACAGGTAATACACCGCATCCTCTTTTAATGGACATGGAAATGCTTACCACAAAGCAGCAAGCTGGACGTGGTGGTGCATACCTGTAATCCGAGCTACATGCAGGGGATGAGGCAGGAGGACAGCAGGTTCAAGACCAGGTTAGGCAGTTTAATAAGACCTTGTCTCAAAAAATAAAATAAAAAGGCTTGGGAGTGTAGCTCAGTGATAAGAGTGTTTGCCTACCATAGATGAGTTCATGAGTTTGACCCTCAGTATGGGGGAGCAAAAAAAATGGAAGGACTCCATTTGTGGACTTGCTGAAGTCTCAAATGAGAAGTTGATGGTCACCAGCGAGAGAATATTAGTAATGCTGACATTGCCCCTCTGACGACTTTTCTTTCAGGACATTTTACTTTTTTTTTTTTTAAGAACCACAGAAGCTGGCTGTTAAAAGAGTGGCGAAACACCTAGGTGTGGCAGAATGAGCCCATAAGCACTCGGGAGGCTGAGACAGATTACCTCAAGTTTGAGGCTGGCCTTGACTACATAGTGAGTTCAAGTCCAGCTTCACATAGACTCAGTCTCAAACAACAAGAGTGATGAAACAGAGTCTGGGTTTTGGCAGTGTTTTTTTGTTTTAATTTTTTTTGTTTGTTTGATTGAGACAGTTTTGCTGTGTAGTCCAGGCTGGCCTTGAAACTCATGGCAATCTTCCTGCCTTAGCCTCCCAAGTGCTGGAATACAGGCATGCACCACCGTGCCTGGTTTTTGGCAGTGTCCTGATTAAAGTTTACCCACCAAAGTGACTGATTCTAAAATACATTACTGCTCTTAAGTAAGGTTGATATTGTAAGGATAGAATATTAGGGTCATGATGCTACATGCCTGTAATCCCATCAGCTCAGGAGACTAAAGCAAGATGATCTCAGGTACAAGACTAGCTTGGACAATTTTGCAAGACCCTGTCTCAAAAAATAAAAAAGACTGGGATTGTAGCTTATTTGTAGAGTGCCCCCCAGATTTGATCCCCAGTACACCCCCCTCCAAAAAAGGGAATAGAATATTGGGTTAGGACTGGTTCAGAGAGTTGGAGAGCTGTCATCAGGTGGGTATATTAAGAGTACAGAATTTGAGAGAATTCAAGAAAAATGTAAGATCAGCCCTTTCTTACATGTGTTATTGTGATCTGAAATGAAAGGTTTCTCATGTAGGTGTGTGGAGTAAGTCACAACTAACTAAAATAAATGAAGTATATTCGTAAGCTACAACATGGAAAATGATACCTTTCTACTGATTTGTGAGTCTGTAGAGCATGTTGACAAGTCAATTAATGTTTTGTCCACCTTCCTCTTCTACTTCATTTGAAAGGCCAGTAAAAGTCAATAGCTTTGTACTCTTTATACATAGAGTGCTGTTTGTGGACATCCCTCAGTACTTGTTATCTTCCTGATGAGGTGTTTCCTAGCATTTCAGTCAAAAGGGGACCTTTTATAGCCTTATTCATGCATGGAAATACAGTGCGAACTAGAGTATCTTTCAGAATTCCCATTTCAGTTGAAGTAAGACTATTTGACATGACTCTTAACTTATTGTTCTTCTGATTTGTTGTAATGTTGCTGTCCCTGCCAAGAATTTATTCTAAAAAGCCAAATAAAAAAGCAGCAGCCTGAAAGTTGAAAAGCAAAAGGAAAGATCTGGAATTTTCTTTTAAAACCTTACTTTAATTCAAATTGAATAAAAGTTAGGTCACAATAAATATTACACTTAAAACAATCCTTATTGAAGCATTTCCCATGTCTTAAATAAAGCTCAGTTTCTGTTCACTCTTTATTGTTAAGATCTCTCTCATCTAGGATTTAGAATTTTGTTAATTCACCCCCTGCCCCATGAAAATGGAAGTGTTTGCCCTTTAAAAAGAGAAGTAGGAGGCCAGGGATTTAGTTCAGTGGCACAGGCGCCTGCCCAGCAAGCATGAGGTCGTGAGTTCGATCCGTGGTACCAAAGCAAAACAAAATAAAACAAAAAGAGAAGTAGGAAAATTGACCAAGGATTTGCCACCTATTTGGATAAATAGATAAACAAAAAACCCTTATGACATCATATCAATATTAATAGTAAAAGGTTTGAGAAACTGTTTAGCAAGTCATGTAACTTAGGATCTTCAGATCTTCTGGCAGACCTTTCTTTTGAGTCCAGGTGGAGTTACAATAGATGGTTTCTATCCTGGGATACTATTTCAGCTACTCTCTATCACAGTGTATTTTATGAATTAGCCTATCAGTTTTTCGTGTTCTTATCCATTCTCTCACAGCCATTTGGTTTGGTGGCAAAACTTACGCATAAACCTTTGGGATAAATATGAAACAATTGTCCTTTATCATACTCAGAATAAAAATGTGTAAGAAGTCACAGATAGAAGTAGAAAAGACAGCAAAGCCAGCACTTTATGTCTGCTCTTATCTTCACGTCAGCTCTTATCTTCACAAGTACATTATTCTCTTTTGAATGCTTTGCTACAAGTTTACCAACTATGGGTCACTTAAAAGGATAAATAAGTGTAAGAAGTATATTAGGTCTCTGAAATATATATTATAAAGTTCACTGGCCTCTTATGGGTATTTAAAATGTATTGTTTTGATGTTCAGTTGAAGCTGCTCTTATGAGATTATACCCAACTTTACACAGAGAATCAAAACTATTTCCCCAAATCAGTTTCTTTTCCTGGTCATAACAGTAGTGGGGCAGTTCTGCTTTTCAGGCTATCTACTGAAATTCAGCCTTGGTAGTACAATGTTTAACTTTAAAAAAAAGAAATAAAGTTTCCAGATATCACTAAATTGTCTAGCAGGTAAATGAAGGCACAGTTAAAGAATGCTAACATGTTTGAGTAGGTGAAACTGAAGACTCATTCTTCTCATAGGCTGTGAAACTGCAGAAATTGTTGTCTTTTTTTGTTAAACTGAGTACAAAATGGAAAGATTTGAAGTAGAACTTTGTTTTTTGTTTTTTTGAGTTTTGGTTTTTTTGTTTCGATTTTTTTTTTGTTTTTCTAATATGGTACTGGGCATCAAACTCAGGGCCACATATATGCTCATGCTTAACCAGTGAGCTACAGCTGCAGGCCAAGAACAACTTTGAGTAGTCCTATTTAATTCAGTGATGCAGTTGAACTTGAAGATGTTGGAGCACATCCACAGGCTAAATTGATTCACCTGTTTTCCCATCCTATCCATTTTTACTTGCCTCTGCATTTGCAAATGTAAGAATACATGTTGTCTTCCTCAGCCATTGAAAATTGCCTCTCAAGCTGGGCTGATTTAAAATGCAATAGTTCAAAGCTTTCAAAGTGAAGTTTACATCTAGTATCTCTGAAGTCTGATAAGCATGGTTATTTTTCTATAAAACTTAACAGTTTCTCTTTATTTTCCTTCTGTACCAGTTATAGGCCATACAGCTACCGGCACTTTGCACCCCCTACCACACCCTGCAGCACAGATGTTTGTGACAGTGACTATGCTCCTAGCCGGAGAATGACCTCGGTGGCAACTGCTAAAGGCTACACCAGTGACTTGAACTATGACTCAGAACCTGTGCCCCCACCTCCTACGCCCCGAAGCCAGTACTTGTCGGCAGAGGAGAACTATGAAAGCTGCCCCCCTTCACCATACACAGAGAGGAGCTATTCCCACCACCTCTACCCCCCACCACCCTCGCCCTGCACAGACTCCTCCTGAGGAGGGGCCCTCCTCCTCTGACTGCCTCTACCGTGAAGAATGTAAATACACATTTGCTTGAGATCTGGAGGGGGGGAGGGAACTATTAGAGAGAGATGAGGCAGACCATGTACAGATAAAGTTATAAAATGGGGTAGGGAATACTGGAGATATTTGTACAGAAGAAAAGGTTATTTATATATTTTCTTAAAACAGCGGATTTGCTGCTTGTGCCATAAAAGTTTGTATAAAAAATAAATTTGTACTAAAAGTTTTATTTTTGCAAACTGAATACACAAAGCATGCCTTAAACCCAGTGAAGTGACTGAGTACAAAGGAAACAGGAATGATAAAGGCATCACCGACCGGGGATGTCTGGGCTTTTTCGATACCAAAAAATTTCAGGAAAGAAAAAGAAGAAAAATAGTAAGTGTATCCCAGAGCAGCAAACCACAGATACTTGGAAGTAGCCAAATAGCCTTCACGTTAACTAACATTTGAGGGCCAAGCTAAGAAATCATGAAAGGAAAAATCATCATCATCATCATCATCTTGGACAAAGGGCTTTGTTTTCTCTAGAGACCCAACCATTTTAGGAAAATAAGTATTTACAAGACTCCATTCTGGGCGCTGCTGTCATAGGAGAGCTCTGCCATCTGTGAGACACGGTAGGGGTTGTGTGTATGTCTTCTGTCCCTACCTTGGAGCCCACAACTCTGTCAAAAGGAAAGATTTTTCTAGATGTCTCCACACTGCTGCCTCCCCCTGCAACTCTGTAGGCCATTTTTGCCCTGAGATCATGATTTATTCAAACTTTTTATCTGAACAATTAATTAAATGGAATTTTTGGAATTTAGGGCTTGATTCTAGCTCCATTCCCCAGCAGGCTTAGCTCTTCGAATTGACTACTGTTGTTGCTTAAAGGTAAAAAGTTAGCCATATTATTGGTCCTCTTCACTTCCAAGATTATTTTAGTGCTAATAAAATGTCTTTTTTACAACACATATAGACAGTGTTTAAGAATTACAACTCTAACCATTATGTTTTTGTTGTAAATCATATATCCTTGCAGTACTTTCAGTATATAATATCACAGTATGAAATCATTTATATATTTTTGAGTAAAACATTTAATATGTTCTGGTTAGAGAAAATCTATTTAAAAAGAAAGTGTGTGTGTGTGTGTGTGTGTGTGTGTGTGTGTGTGTGTTACCATTAGCTTTTCCTATATTAACTATTCATGACATTTTCATGTTCTTTAGACCAGGTTTTCTCAGAACAGTGTCTACATACATACCTCTTCTAACATGTGACATGAGTTTAATATCTTCCTGTTACCCACTGTGAATGTTAGGTTGTTTTCAAATTATCCACAAATTGTTCTTATAATTTTCTCATGTATTTTTATGTGTGTTCTCTCTTATCCCATTATGGATTACAATAATTTAAGAAATTTAACAGGGGATTAAGTGAGAAGATAAACTGTTAGAACTTGGGTGGAGGGGAATAACAGAAAAAGTCTCTTATGTAACCTGCCTGACCTGCTGTCATGTATGGTACTGGGGCTGCTACATCTTCAGCTGTCAGGGCTGACCTGTGGAATGATTTTAGCACTGCTCTGCCATCTTGCCAGGAGTTAGCTTCCTGCTTTTTACATGTTTCTAGCACTGCTCTGTTAAAATTGAATGTGTTTTTTAAACTAGTATGTTTTTAAATTGATAGATGCTGGTGAGTTACTTCTTGTTCTCTGTCTGTCTATCTCTGTCTCTGTGTTGGTGTGATCTCTTTGGTAATCAAAGCTCCCCTAAAAGTGTCAACAGAAAAAAAGATACAGAATTTTGGCAGGGGCAAAGTAACCTTTCAAGCAACTAAAAAATATGTAAGTAACATTTTTAAAAGAAGAAAAAAATGTGGTTTCAAACTAATGCTTAGAATGTTGGAGGCAATTTAAAAGAGCCAGGTGCACTGGATTTTGCATGTATACAAATGGTGATCCATCAGTGTCTTTTATCTCAGTCAGACAAGTATTGCCTCTTCCTGTTGCTGGAACAAAGTGCTTCACTGTCTAAGACAAAGTGGACATTGAACTTCCGATCTGTGACACGGGCACTGGATGTTTCAGTGAAGATGGGAAGGTTAGCAATAACTGGGTATTAGAGTTTGAGAATTCTATGTTTACATATTTAACGTGCATCTTTACCTGGTGGGCTTCCCATGTGGAAACTTGCACTAGAATGAACTAAGAAGAATATTGCCTTGTTTTATCTCAGTCCAAGTGCTTGTACTGCGAAGGCAATGGCCTCTTCTTGCAAAATACTAATTTGTGTGCCAATTTGTTTTGAAATTATTTGAAGGCAGTGCAGCTTAATCTTAGTATCCTCTTTCTGGGATCATTGAGATGGATTCTTAATATTCCTGAGTACTTTTAATGAGATTGTCAGATTTGGGGATGTTAATGATCCTCAGGTTATATGGACAGTTAAGCTTAAGTAAAAATACATCTTAATTACTAAACACGAGCTTTCATTGGAAAAATTAAGAAAAATGCACATGATAAGTTGAGAAAAAGAAAAAAAGATGATAAGCTTGGTGTATCATGAAATTCACTGTTCAACAGAAAAAAAATGAATATAATTTAATTCAATGTTTAAATTCAGGGCTGGAGATTTAGCTCAGTGGTGTAGCACCTGCCTGGAAAGCATGAAGTCCTGAGTTTGATTCCTAGTACCACCCCCCCATCTTTAAATTCCAGAGTATTTTGAACATCTTCAATTATGCATACTTACTGATAATAAAATCTTACCTGGAAAATGACTTTGACATAACACACTGTGCACTGCAGCAAGCTCTTTGGTATTGGTCTTCTATAACCAAGGTTCTTAACTTGGCTGCCTCAGCTCAAGGGGTTTGCTGCCTGTTCATGTGGAGACCATAATTCATGTCTTGCTACCTGGTGGTTCTGATTTGAACATGCATTCCTGCTGGTGGTTCAAGCTGGCAGATACGTGTTAAGTCAGATAATGGCACATTCACCAAGTATTAATTGTTTTTCCATGAAATTTTATTATGCCTTTGGCACTTGCTACCATTCTTCTATACTACATATTAAAGATATGTTTAGCTGAAAAGTATAATTCTTTTCATTCTAATATCATAACACTTTGTGATATACCACCAAAAGACAACTTGATTCTTTACCAAGTTTGAGAAAAGGGACAGTAAGTTATTTAGAAATGAAGGCTTCAATTAAAGTACATCATCATCTAATGTAGGCCAATAAATTGGGGAAGGATTTTTTGTTTGGTTTGGTTTTTAAGACCGAGCCTCTTTATGTAGCTCAAGCTGACCTTAAACTCATTATGTAGCCCAGGCTGGCCTCAAACTTGGAATTCTCCTGCCTCTGTTTTCTGAGTGCTAGGATTGTGGTGTACAGCACTACATCTGGCTGGAAGGGTTGTTTGCGCAGTAAAATTTTAGGTAATTTAGGGTTTTATTTATTCATCATTTGAAAATACCTTGAAGTCAATACTTTGTATAAGGGCAACTCATTCAATATTTAAGTTGTAAAAGTAGTATGTATTTTAGGTAGCAGTTCATTTTGGAGAAACATTTTTGTTCTGTAAAGGCTCATTAATGAAGACTATTTCAAGTAGACTATAACTACAAGTTACCTACACTGTTAATGAAATGCGTTAAGTGACCTGATACAAAGTCACAGTAGAGACTAGAGAGGCTTGCTATAGCTTCTCTGCAGGAGGTGAGCTGCTTTGATCAGTGTTAGAAATGTAGGATTTTTTTCTTTGTTTATTTAAATTTTATTTCATGGGAAACCTTGCAAGGTTCAGAAACAAAATTTTTGGACTTCGCATACTTTCAAATATGTCATGAATTTGCCATTCTTACATCTATATATATATGGCATCCATGGTTTGTGTGGATTATTGGATATGGGCATGTGGCTATTAGTTGGTCAACTAATAATTGGGCTCGGCATATGAGACTCTGTAGCTGTGTACTAAGCATGGACAGGGACCGAGTCCTGAAGAAGTTTAAAATCAGGTTTTAAAAATACTTTCAGGTTTTTTGTTCTAAGATTCTGGGAATTAAACCCAAAGCCTTTACAGCTCTTTTTTTTTTTCTTTTGATATAGGGTTTTCCTAAGTGAGTGAAGTTGCTTAGATTTATGATCCTCTCACCTCAGTGTCCCAGAGTGCTAGGATTACAGGCATATGCCTGTAATTTGTTAAACTCAAAAAAAAAATTCATTTTACTTGGTGTTCTTTCCTTATCTCAAACTTAAAATAGGCCAAGAAAAATACTATGATTTTTAGAAAGCACTAGTAATTTGTATGGCATCAGTATTCTGTCTCAAAAATTGAGTTTTGTTAACTCAGGAGTTTGAGAGTAAAGGACTTTGAACTGCTACATAAAAATTGTATATTTATGTTTTAAAAATTTAAATGATGGGCATTGTGAATACATATCCTCAGGATATTTCTCTTTGATTTGATTGCGTATCTTACTAGATTAACCCTCTACCTGAGTGGAAAGGGAGGTAGATTTATCTTAATGACTTAGAATCAAATTGCTGACTCTGCCCTCACTTTCTTTTATTGAGGTAAAGTATACCATTTTCTCTTCCCTAAGAAATTCTTAATTATTGCTGAAAAATATCTTCATGACTTTATAGAAAGAATTGCAAACTTAATGATTTCTTATCCTCAGAAATGGAATATAGACTTAACTAACCAGATTAACCATCATCACCTAGAATTTTCCCAGGAATTAACACCGAAGAATTATAGACAACATATTTTTGCTTAACTTTCCATTTGGGTTGTTTTGTTTTTCAATTTTCCCAGAAATTAACACCAAAGAATTATAGGCAACATACTTTTGCTTAACTGTCCATTTGGGCTCTTTTGTTTTTTAATTCAGTATATTGAGGTAATAGAGATATTAATCGATAGAGATAGATATATCTGTAACAATGCCTAAATATGAGTAAAAGGAATATAAAGCAAGAAAATCTGATTCAATCCAGTATTATAAAGTTAGGTATCTGGGTTATTGAGAATTTAAGAGAGGAAAGAGGATACCATGAAGTTTAAACTGGACTAGCTTTACTTGCAAGTGAAGGATCTGGTGCTGCTTTCAGATGTTTATCTTTTATGTTTTTAAATTTTTTCTTAAGCTTTAATCTTCGTCATTGTCTTAAAAGTCAACTGGTGTTTCTTGTTCATCGACTTTGGTACGATGGTGCTTTGCAAGGATGTATTTATATTATAATGGCCAACATTTGGTCAGCCCTTGTCCACTTCCCCCTTTTGTAAAATAAGTGCTTTAATTATAACTGTATAAAAATACCTTGTATAAACCCCCTTTTTGATTATTACAATAAGCTGAATTGTAACAAATGAAATGTTGATTTTTATAATAAAACAGTGGAAAAATAAAAGTGTCATTTCTGTTCAGCAAGAAATTAAAATGGTATATGTTTGTGCTTTGCTGTGATATAAAGATTGTTGTGCAGACAACTTTGTGTTTCACGTAAATACTGCCCTAGAAGAGAGACTTGGGAAGGGCAGGGCTGTGGCCTAGTTCCTTGCTCAGAGTACCTGTGATTGAGAATGGAGGATAAGAAAATAGGCTGCTCTTGTTTTCAGTGATGTGAGAGTCCTGATGTGGACATTGAGTACTCCCTTCCTGTCTCCCAAATTAGTTTAACGTTGGCCTTCTGCTGCGGAGCCCAGTATAGTGTGTTAATGTTTCTTCCAGGGTAGTTGTAAAACCATTGAGTATCTGAATTCCCAGGGCCCAGCCTGCATCTGACTGTACTGATCTAAGAAAGAAGGAAAACTGCTTTGTTTTATGCAATAGTAGAACTTAAATGTCAGATGTGTAAGTGGAAATCAAATTCTAATGTAATATCCTTCCGTAGCAGGAGCTCTTAAATAAGCTTACCTTCATTTTTGCAGATTTCACCCATTCTTTCCCCTGGAGGGAAAAAAATACAGACCATGCCATTTCTGGTTGAAGAAAGGAATGACAAAACTATAGTTTGCCTGAATTAAAGGTAGTCTCAAGAATGGAGCTGGGCATGCTGGTAGTTCCCTGTGCTTGGGGGACCAAGACAGAAGGATCTCAAGTTCCAGACCAGTCTGGGCAACTTAGCAAGACCCTGTCTCAATATAAAAAGAGACTGATGGTGTAGCTCAGCAGTCGAGAGTACTTGCCTGTGTGAAAGCCCTAGGTTGTACTCTAATGCCACAGGAAAAGAGTTGGGGAGTGGGAGCCTTGTGACTTGTTTTGGGTCTTTCTTTCCCAAATAGGTTTTCAGCAAAGTTTACACGGTCCTTCTCATGTTAAATCTGTCTTACTAAATATGGTTGCCTTGTTTCTGTAGATTTAATTCAAATGATGAATTACTGCACTCAAATCTCTCATTCCATCATTTATACCATTATGCAACCTATCATCATTTCCCCTTTCATGGAAAGTTTCTACTTGAGATTTGCATTTGTAAATTCAGATTTAATTGAAAATTTTCCCCAATAAAGGCAAAAGGTGAAGCGTATTTTTATCAATATTTGTCCTGCGTTTTTGAGTACCAGACACTGGGCTAAGTGTCTCATTTCCCCTCCCCCAAGTAATCAAGTAGTTAATGACCAAACTTGACAGGAAATACCTGATTTGAGCATGAAAAGCTCCAGTGCACATTTTCTTTTTCAGGCAGCTGCTTTTTATTTACTTTTTTATTGGCACATGTTTGTAGTATATAATGATTACATTCATCCTGGGGAATTGGTACATATACATGACATTTCTCAATTTTCTTTTACCCCCTCTCCAGTGCAAGATTTTGGTCAGAAACATGCTGGCAGTAGTGGGCAGAGGGAAAAAGCACATAGTTAGATTCTATTGTTACATGTTGAATTAGCTGTCAAGGCATGTCTGGATATATAATTTTTCTGTATTAGTCTCTACTATTGTAGAGTTCTCTGTTGCAGAGAGCTGCTCACACATAATGCATTCAAGGCAATGCATAGTATTACAAAGTAGGGTCTGTTGGAGCCCAAACTTCTGCGGTACCCTACTCTGTGCAGTTGCCCATTTAATACTTTCCCCTAGGTCTTTTCTCACCTTCCCCAAGGAATTTCTACTTCAACAAGGGGACAGTTGGTGCCTGTGTTACATCGCAAGCCGTGTGGGCAGACAGAAGTAATTACCTTGAGAAATTCTAACTTCTGATCACCCCTTCCAAAGGTTCCCCCACTACCCTGTCTCAATTGTGTAGCCTTGAAGATCCATGTTTTGCCCAGTGATTATAGTTTTTTTTTTTTTTTCCTGTGGGAGTCCATGAGGAACACATTAGAACCCCAAGTTAAGTGCAGTGTTAGATTCTTGACTGCAGAGATGTGTAACTGGAAATTTTTAGCAACTCGAGTTTTTCTAATGGCCCTAGATCTATTCAGATATTCCATTTTTTCTTTTTCTTTCCTCTTTGCAATTTTAGTATATGTGCTGCTGAAGCGAGCATCTTTCCTATTTTCCTCTTCCTTCCTTCCTTCCTTCCTTCCTTCCTTCCTTCCTTCCTTCCTTCCTTCCTTCGTTTCTTTCTTTGGATTGAACCCAGGGCCTGCTGAACTACATCCTCAGTCTTTTATTTTGAAACAGAGTCTCACCAAGATGCTATGTTGCCCAGAAGAACCATGCTTTTCCTGCCTCAGCTTCTCAGAGTGGCATTACAGATATGCTTCACCTTGCCCAGCTTCTTATGTCAGTTTCAGTAATTTGTGTTTTTCAAGGAACTTGTTCATTTTATGTATGTCATTGATTATTGGCATAAAGTGTGCCCCTTACCCTTTTAATGTCATCATTTTTGACATTGATAATTTATGCCTTCTTTGATGGAGCTCAGAACACATTATCCTCAAAGTATGGCACCTTGCCATGCTGAATATGCTGAAGGAACTGGAGGGAACTATAGAATCAGAATTGACTTTCTGACCTGCTCTTGTCTGTCTCCCCCAAAGCAAGATCAAGAAACCTAGGAAGGATTTTCTGATACTGCCCTGAAGCAAAGGAAAAGAACATCCTCATCTTTGAAGATGAAGGGTCACAGAGAACACTCTTAAGTGGTTTTGGTAAGTTCCAAAACAGTTTATAACATTAGATCAGACCCTTTTTACCCTCTCATAGTTCTGCACTCTTCCTCAAAACTTTTATAAAGTACTGATAGTTATCTGTTTCTGTGGGTCTTCATCTTCTTTACAAAGATTGCTATGTCATGTGAAATTTATACATTTGAATGGTTTCCTCTTATTAATCTGTCTTGTTACAAGAACCTCAGCCACAAACCTAGGAGGAGTACAGAAAAAGAGTCGTCATTATGGTTTGTGTCTAGATGTCTCCCCAAGCTTCATGCATTCATGAGGGGTGGAATTTTCATGGGTGGCTAAATCTAGAATTTGCGATTCATGGTCTGATCTGGGATTAAAGATGTGAGGGCTATACCCACCCTAGGGCAGGTAGCCTCCATATGATACAAGGGACAGGAAAAGGCTTGGCCCTTCCTTCCCTTGCTTGCTTTTGTTGTCTTCTGCTGCTATGGACTATTGCCCTCTACTATGTGCCACCCTGTCTTGGTGCCAGTCGATTATGGACTGAAACCTTTACAAACTGTGAGCTAAATAAACCTTTCCCCCTTTAACTTTGGGTGTTGGGTGTTTTGTCTCAGCAATAAGAAAAGTAGCTAAGACAGTTGTACTCTATTGTGTATAAGTACATTTTCTTTATCTGTTTACCTGTTGATGGACATATAGGCTGCTTCCAAGGTTTATCTTCTGTACTATTAAGGATATGCATTTTATTCTATATATGTTAAAAATCTCACTACAAATTATTATTTTTCCTTTAAATAGTACCTCATTCTGGGCATGGTGGCACACACCTTTAATCCCAGCACTCTGGGAGGCTGAGACAGGAGTTCAAACCCAGCTGCGGTAACTTAGCAACTGAGACTGTCTCAAAGTAAATATATATATATATATATATATATATATATATATTTTTTTTTTTTTTTTTTTTTTTAAGGCCTAACATACAGCTCAGTGGAAGGACCTTGGATTCAATTCCCAGTACCACAAAAAATAAAGTGTATTATTTTTTAAATAAGGAGAAAAGGAATTTTTCATATTTACTCACCTATTTATCATTTCCAGACTTTTCCTTTTGTTTATAGATACAGATTTCTGTTTGGTATAATTTGGCTTCTATTTAATATTCATTGTAGTCTAGGTATGCTAGTTAGGGATTATTTTAAGTTTTGTATGTCTCAAAAAATCCTATTCCACCTTCCTTTTAAAGTCATCTTTTTTCTGGGTATAGGATTATGTTTACAGTGCTCATACTTGAGAGGTAACTGTATTTTTTTCCCATCTTACATAGTTTCTCAAGAAGTTTGGTGTCATTTTTTATTTTTGTTTCTCTGTGTAATATGCATTTTTGCTGATTAAGGGATTTTTTGTTTGGTTGTGTTTTTTTCCTGTTAGTGGTTTTAAGCAATTTATGGTGTGCCTTGGTGTAGTTTGCTACATTTTTTTATTCTTTTTGGTTTTTTGTGTGCTTGGCAGTCACTGATTTTTCTTAATTCTGTAGGCTTATCCTCTTCATCAAATCTGGAAGATCTTCACTTCATTTACAAATACATTAGGCCATTAGAAGTTATACTTTTTTTTTTTATCTATTGCTATGTCTTTGGGTTTACCTATCTGTTCTTCTACAATGTCTAATCTTAATACACCCCAGTATATTTTCATCTCAAATAAATTATATGTATGCTCCACATGTTCCATTATTTCTCTGATTTATTGAACATACACAATTGTTAACAGTTTTAGTGTCCTTCTGTAATAATTCTGTCAACTCTGTCACTTCTAGACTGATTTTCTTGATTTTTCTTCTTCATTATAGGGTTACATTTTCCTGCTTCTGTGCATGCCTTACAATTTTTGATTGTATGCCAGTCAAAAGTTGGGTATTGGATATTTTTTAAATCCTAAAAAACTTACTGAATTTGTTCCAGAGCAAAACCAAATTACTTGATAAATTTAATGCTTTCATTTTGGGGTATGAATCTCTGCTGAGCAGGACCAGAAAAATTTAGACTAATTTTTTCCCCATTTCTAAGGAGAAATTGTTTTGAATTTTCAACCTATTACTGAAATAGGCACTACTGCTGGGCTTGTGTAAGCTCTGGAGAATGTTCCTTGTAATATTTTCACATGTTTCTTTCCCAACCTTTGCTTCATTGCATCATATGCATTTGTTATCAGTACACATCTGAAGACCTAAGGAGTTGTTCACAGATCTCTGAAAATTCATCTACCACTTTTTTTTTCTATTGTTCTGTTTTCTTTTCTATTGTTCTTTTCTGTTGTTCTTTTATTGTGGTTGCTGTGGCTTTCCTGGACCATCAGTTTCATCTGCTCTACTCAGGGAGACAGCTGAGCCCTGTGTGGGTTCCCTCTCTCCAGCAGGCATGGAAATTCTGCACATGCAATACTCTAGAGCAATCATGGACTCACTTCTTTCCTCATTTGTGCAGGACCAGTTCTTCATTACCTAATATTGAATGCTTGAAAATTGTTTCATTTTTTTAGTCTGATATTTAGTTGTTTCAAGGATATTAAATCCAGTTACTGGCACTCCATGTGGCTAGAAGCTGCAGATGATTTCGGAAGGACTTGGAAAGCTTGTTATGACTACATGTATCTTGAGCCATACTCTGGTCACACTGATTTACAAGCTATTGCAGTGAGGCTAGGGTATGGCTCTGCAATTGTGTGTCAGACATACACCTAATATTAGAGATACAGAGTTAAACTAGATATAACACTTGCTTACAAAAGAGCTTACAAAGCACTAGGAAAGACTAAATATATCAGTTTGTATGGTACAGTGCATTAAGTATAATGCTTATATACAGGGTGTTTTGGAACATCCTTACAAGGAAATGCATCCAAATATAGCCCCATGATGGCCAAGAGAAAGTTAGTAAATGATTCATTGTGGAAATGAAGGAGTAAATTTAGAAAGATGAGCTGGAGTTATTTGGATTAAAGGAATAGGGGAAAAGGAGGCTGGCGGGCAAGAACATTCCAAGTAGGAAGAATACATTCGGGAATTGCAAATGATTTGGAATGGTTGGATCAACATGGTGGGGGGGGGTCTTCAGCTTCTCTGTCTGTAAGCAGAGACTCTCTAACATTTATGATTTTCATGTGGGAAAAGAAAAAGTAACGCATTGTGATAGGCAGGCCAATGGAGCATTTTATGATAGATCTGAGTTTCACTCTAGCTTGAAAATATGTCTGATTGACTTATTCATTTATTTATTCATCAAACGTTTATTAAGCACCTATTCTATGTTGGGCTATTGGATGCTAGAAATCCAGAAATGTGTGAGAGTCTATAATTTGACAGTATTTTTTAAATGTGTCTTAAACACTGTGGAACATAAATTACTTACTAAAACCTCATTCTGAACAGTATCCATTTGAAAAAGCAATCAATGACTAAGAGAAGAGAAATTTTTCAGCTTAGCTGAGGACAGCATGTACAAGGTCACACAAGCAATCACATAACAGTAAGTACCACTAGCTGTTCTAAGTACTTTATGTAAATTAATTAATTCCCAGAGAAACTTCAGTACTATTACTTACTATTCATTTTAACCAGAATACCACCGTCTTAACAGGAGTGCTTCAATGTATTTATTTTACTAGCTACCCATCATTACACCACCACAAAGAACAATTAAGGAAGTCCCAGAGACCTTGTGAAGTAGAGGTGAGTCATGCAGGACAAAATGAAGGTGATGGAAGTTGTGGTTTTGCACCAAATCGAAGTTTTTCAAACTGTGAACAAAGAAATGGGTCAAAAAGATACAGCTGTAACTTTCCACACTAGTGGATATAGCAGTAAATTTCAGAGTTTCTTCAGGCTATATCTACTGACATGAATAGCAATATATTCCTAAGGGTAGGCTGGAAACAATGTCATTATTAGACTGTTCAAAATGTGTTTTAAAAGCGAATAGCCCTAGAAACTAAAACGGTAAGCACAGGCTCAGTTTATCATTTCACTCTGATGAGGTCAACAGACATCGGTAATATATTTCCTCTAAGGTAGTTAACAGAGGCAGGAGGATAGTTTCCATTGGAAAGCAAAATTACCACTAATCATCATAGACTTCCTTGCACACTTAGTAAAGGGCCTGAAAACATCAGTGTTATAAATGATGCTACCATGTCCCCTGAGCTGGAGAAGAGCAAGATTCTCCTGGTGCCTCTTGAGTCATGGAGCTTCATCTGCCTCGCACCTTTGAATTTTCTCTCCCAGTCTATGCTGAGACCCATGTATGTAGAATCACCACTGGACAATGAGTATTCCAGATGATATTTCAGTCTACTTCTTCATGTGATATCCCAAGTATTTTTTCCTAGAGGGGGAGAAGAGAAATAAATTCTTAAAATTCCAAGTTGGATTCACTGTTGAAGTGAAAACATATGTCTGTTAACTCTGCTCTTATCCCAGGCATGACCTGAGGCTCCGAGTGTGCATTAGAGCTGGGGGAGGGTTTGGAAAGGTGCCTGGCATCCTTGGTATGTCTGTAAGGAAAACATTAGTGAAAGTCTTATGTTGCACATCCAGGACTTACAGGCTGGATCTTTTCTTAAAGATGGGAAGGAAGGCTTTGAGGCTGTATTCAAAATTCTAAAAAGTGGCTACTGACAGGTCGATGACTGTGTAGAGGTTGCAAACCAGTCCTTTTAGAGTGCTGTAGAAGGGTGGGGTTGCAAGATCGCAGGGCAACTATGCAAACAGTGCTGCACCATGAGGGGGAAGAGCCTAGGAGCAAATCAAAACCTCACAGTACCTATATGAACACACTTTGGAGATGGAGTGGCTATTCATTCATTCGATTCATTCACTATTTCACAAGTATTAGCTGAACATCTGTGATGTATATAAAGTGATGGGAAATATGGGAGATAACAGGAGGCCTAAGACACATCGTCCTGCCCTCATAAGATTTATTTGTACTTGAGAGGGTTAGATGCACTCCTGGAAAACGTGGAATACTGGGATAGTTAGGGATGCTGAGTTTCTTATAGGCTTCCATTCAGGAAGTTTTCCCTCCTCCCACACTGCTACAAAGACACTGCACAGTGCCCATGATAGACCAAGGGGCCAGTGAAAGTTCCTCCTTTCCTGTCCTATCATTTTGAAAAATTAGTCTTTCCTCTTTCACATAGTTTTTCTTCTCTCTCCCAGTTTCTACTTTTATGCTCCAGATGACACGTAGCAGTGGTCAAGAGTTAAGATTCAGATTTATGATATCCTGGATAGATGATGCAGTTTGGATTGAAACCACAGAGGATAAAGAACTAATACCATCAATTTCTAAAGCCTTTGAAAAATCCCCTTTCATATGTCTCCTGATGAATTCATCTGTTTTCTCTAAGTGGATCTGGTATTCTCTATAGAACCAACAACCAAATGAAAATAATTAAAATATTTGGATTCATTTTCTTTTGTCCCCTTTATTTAATAACTAGAACTAGAATCACTATATATACTGAAACTTAATTATATCATAACATTTACCTGCTAATATTCATAATTGAGTGACTTTTAGCATATTCACAGTTGTAGAACTATCACCTCTGATTTTAGAACATTTTAATCCCTCCAAAACAAAATTTTGCATCTATTAAATAGTCCCTCATTCTCTAGCCCCTGGCAACCACTAATCTACTCTTGTTTCTCTGAATTTGCCTATCCTGGACATTTCATATAAATGAAATCATACATGTCCTTTTTGTTTGACTTCTTTACTTACCATAATGTTTTTAAGGTTCATATATGTACCAGCACTTTATTATTATGGTGGAATCAGTCATTGTATAAATATGCTTCATTTTCTTTATCCTTTCATCATTGATCAGTTGACAGACATTTTGGTTGTTTCTACTTGGCTATTATGAATAATGAATGCTGCTCTGAATATTTATGTACAAATTTTTGTGTGAAAACATGTTTTTAGTTTTCTTGGTTATATATCCAGAAGTGGAATTTTAGAGTGCCATAGAAGGGTAAGGTTCAATACCCACTGTGGTGTGGGGTATTGAACCCAGGAAAATCTTGCACAGCTCCTTGTAACTCTGCCACAGTTTGGGGAGCTACCAAATTGTTTTCCAAAGGGACTGCATCATTTTACAACCCAGCCAGCTATGTATGAAGATGAGGATTCCAGTTTCTCCACATCTTCACCAGCAATTATCTTTTTTTTTAAAGTCATCCCAGTGTATAGCGTGTATCATGATTTTAATTTACAGTTCTGTACTTTTTTTTTTTTTTTTTGGCCAGTACTGGGGATCAAACCAAGCAACACTACCACTGAGCTGCATCCCTGACTCTTATTTTTCATTTTGAGCCAGTGTCTCATTGAGTTGCCCAGGGTCACTTAGAACTTGTGATCCTCCTTCCTCAACTTCCCAAGTAGTGGGCATTACAATAGTGTGCCACCTTGCCTAGAGTTTCCCTGCTATTGAAATGAAGGTAGAAAGCATCTTTTTAAATGTGCTTATTACTGACCATGTGCTTATCTTCTTTGGAGAAATGGCTATGCAAAACCATTGCCCATTTAAAAAAATTAATTACTTTTTATTGTTGAACTATAAGATTTCACTGCATTTTCTAGATATAAATCACTTACTAAATATATGATTTACAGTTTTTTCATTGTGTTTCTTTCTTCCTCCTGTGTTGGGGCTTGAACCCAGGACCTAAGGCATGCTAGACATATGCTCTACCACTGGGCTGTACCTCCAGCCCTGTCTTCCTACTTTCTTGATAGTTGTATTCTTTAAGAACAAAGCTGAAGTACAAGTTTTTGGGGTTTTTTTTTTTCGCTGTTCATATTTTGGTGTAAAACCACTATGTTGTTTGTTTTTAAATAGAGATTTTATGACATTTCGGCTACATTAGTGGGTTAAATAGACTTGAAAGCCAGCCTGAGGACCTAATTGATATTTACCATTCCTTCAGGAAAGTACACTAGCAAGACCAATTATGAACATTTAAAACACAATTCACTGAGAAATTGATCCCTGTAATGTTATTATGGTATGAACATGAAGTATCACAGGAGGAGGCTGGAGAGGCCACTGCTGGAGTGGTCAGACTAGCTTTAGGGCAAAGGAGGGACTGGAGGGCATTCTGGGAAGATTGGGGAAACTGTAATATTATCAAGGAATCTGTTCTCCTTTTAGGATAGGTTAGAGCAGTTTAAATTTAGAATACTTAAGGCTCAAATCAAGCACTTAAAGATGATCACACCTGGTGTAAAAGTGGAAAACAGACACAGAAAAGTGGGCAGCCACTGAAGACCATACAGGCAGTTCAGTCACCGGCAAGATCAGTCACACTTTTCTGCTGATACCCACACAGCCAAGCCTGTTTGGAAGTCTCCAGGTCACTGCGGTCATGTTTAGAGCCAAATTACACCGCCTGCTGGCTCCTGGCTCATTCTTGTGGAAAGAGGACTAAGGGTAACATGGGGAAAGGCCTGTCCTCCCAGGAGTACCCTAGGCCCTTGGGAATTTGAGTTCTAGGGTAGTGCTTTTGACACTCAAACTTGGCAGTTTTGAGGAGATTGCAGGGAATGGGGATAAAAGACAGGGGAATGGGTTGAGCCTGAGGTAGAAGGGGAAAATAATCTGTTTTGATTGATACCAAGTAATTTAAAATAGGTGAAAGATTAACTGTTTGCTTTGTAGTTTGTATCAAAACGGCCTTATCAAAATGACTGGGTCAAAGCAGCAATGACAGAGTGTCATGAGCCCTGAATCTCTGTATAAGGACCAGCCTCACACCCTGTCAGTAACTGGGAGTGTGAGAAATGGTCTCTCTGTCCTGTCTCACCACCAGACTTGCGCGGCTTACAGAATTTGTGAAAACAGAAATTACACGTATGTCAACATTTACATCTCTGAATCTCATTTCCTGCTGTATCTGACCAGCCTGTCTGCCCCCACATACATACCTCACATACCCTGAAGGAGCTCATTAAATATTTACATGTGATGAAGGTAATCACTAAAAATATGTTCCCATCAATGGGATAGATCTCTTGCCAATCCCCCTAATCCCATGAGAACTGCTTCTCAGATGTGATCCCTTCACTAAAAAAAAAAAAAAAAAAAAAAAAAAAAAAGAGCTAAAAAACCTTCCCATCCCAACTCATCTAAGTTTGGAGAGGATATGTTTTTAAATAGGATGCACTTACCCATCCACCATGCTGTTGGATCCAGGGTGAGAAGTTCTCTTTCAGGTACTTAGCTCCAAAGCCCAGAACCCTGTTCATTGGGTGGTTGTCAATTGCTGTGAGCTTGGCCATGGCATCTATTGCAAGGGCAGTTTTGAAGCTCTGGGCTTTGACTTCTGATTCCCCTCTAGTGTCCACACCCTTTAGGAACTGGTCTGTGATGGTCTTGAAAAGAGAGTAGGACAGCCCATCCTGGAAGTTGCTCATCAAGTCTTTGTCTTTCTTCAGCTGTGAATGAGAGGAGAAGCACTCAGATCAGATTGGGCCACTGAAGCAGACAGAAAGAAGGCCACTCTTTAGCTCAAATGTGGGCCATTAAATCCAAGTAGAAAGGACCCTGGGTTCTAGTCTCAACCATGACATAACACCCTGCAGGATCAGACTAAAGCACGTACTTTCTCAGTGAGTTCATTTCATCGGGAAAATTAATGATAAAATTGAATGATCTGTTCCCTCAACATTCAACAAGTATTTCCTAAGCACTTCACAGTGGATAGATACTGTGGATGATTAAGACTCAGGTCCTCACTCAAAGGGATCACAGTGTGCCTACAATTGCAAAACAGCACTAAGTGCTTTGCTAGAAATAGAGTCATGCACAAGATCTGAAGTGGGAGAACCAATGCCCTAGCTCAAAACCTTGCCCCAACTCTTAACTGTGCAATCATGGGGAAATTGCTAGACTCTCGGATTTAGTTTCATCATCTCTCAATTCGCATGATGATAGTACCTATGACAAAGGGTAACTGAATAAGTCATTTAGAATAGTGCTAAACATGGGGAGCACACTTCTCAGGACTCTGTGGGAGGATAGGGGTGTCCTGAAAGACTCTGAGGTGGATATGTTCACTAAAAAAAGTCACATCCATCGATTCTTTTCCCATTGTCCTACTCAACTGATTTCACCTCCCACCTTCTCTTAAACCTGATTATCGCTCGGCTTTACTTCCTTTGGAGTACTATACAGTACCTTTAGAAAAACAAAACCTAGAATGTCTGCATCTTTGGAAAAATTAGAGGATATGCCAGAAGTTATCATCATCCTTATTTAAAGGCATCCTTATAATGCCTGTTAATGTGATGGTTGTCATGTGAAAACAATTTTCTTAGTGAGCAGGGACTAAATGCATATTTGAAAAATCCTAGGAAGCTGAGGTGGTAGCTCAAAGGTAGGGCACTTGGTTATCATGTGTAAGGTTGTGGGTTCAATCCCTACCACTGAAAATAAAACACATAAAAAAATCTTCTAGTTCTATCCTTGGAGTTAAGCAGGTTTTCCACAAGTATTGTATCCAACAGGTATATATGGAGGACACATGAGATGCTATGTGAAGATTTTGAGGGGAGCGATGTTCTCTGTCTAAACCAAGCCTACCTCCCAACTTCCAAAGACCTAGCCTTTCATCTGAGTTATAAATCTGAGAAGCTCTGACCAGCTTCCTCCACACCCAGAGCGGAATCTTCCAGTCAGGGATGCAGCTCAGTGGGAAAATGTTTGCCCAGTATATGTACCACCCGGAGCACCGCAAAACAACACAAAAAGACTTCATCAGTGGCCCAATCGCAGAAGCTAGGCTCAAACTTTAGCAGGCAGCTGGAAGTATGGCTTCTGCCAGAGCACTGAAAGAATCACATACCAGAGAAAAACCTCCTGCAGAGCACCACCCCACCACTTCAACCTGGCTTTTCCACTCAGCGGCTCCTGCTCCCTGCCTCTGGGGAGGTGCACTGGATAGGCCTCCCCGCCCGCTCACACACTCACAGGGTGGCTTTGCAGTTGCCCTGCTGTGAGGGGGTTACGTTCTCACCATGTAGTGGGAGCTCAGCACCCGCACAAACAAGGTCGCACCTGTGATGTGTTCCTACCAGCATGCTCTATTGGGCAAACATGTACAAGAAATAGCATGCAAGATTTCTAAAGAAATAATGAAAAAGACCACTGAAAACCATCTAGCGGGAGCATCTGGCAAACCGAGGGCTCTGAGAGTGGTAATCTATGAGACGAAAAGGAAAGCATCACTCTTCATGACCGGAAAAGTCACCTTCACACCACCCCCAGGTCCTGGCCTCCCTGACCTCTACTTGGCCACTGCAAGTCACTGCCTAGGGATGCCAGGAAGGAGGCAGCCATGAGAGCCACAGACCCTCCGGGTTGTAAAGAACATTTGAAGCCACCTCCTAAAGAACACCACCACACACATACCCACACTCCCAGTTTGAGTTCTGAAGTGCTGACTCATTGTTTGTATCTGTTTGTAATTCTAGTGACAGGAAGATAGATCGCTCTCTTTCACAAAGCAGCCTTTGACCCTCATAGGTGGCCCCAAGTGCCAGGAAGTTCATTCTTAGCAGGGGAGAAATCAATTGCCCTGAACTACTATATCCATGGTGCTAGTTCTGGAGAAATGCAAGATTGTCCTAAAATAATGTGTCATGTTCTATTTCCTGCTTCCTCTGCACCCCTCCCACTCTCTGCTTATGGCCCAAAGCTCACAACATTCCCTTCTCTTTCCTTTACCCTAATGTCCCTGGTTTTCATTCTGCCTCTTCTCCCTGACCCTTCTCCTGGTCACTGTTCTCTGCTCATACTTCTGCCAAAGACTGAGCCACAAGCATGCTGTGAGTGGGTGGGGTAGCCTGCCAGTTCCTGCTGTTTGTCCCTGCTGCAGAAGCCCCCAGGGCCAGAGTTCCTCCCCATAGATTCTGACCAAAACAAAGACAAAGGTCCACAGGCCAGATCCTGACTGACGAACCCCAGAGATAGGCTACAGGTAATGGATACAGAAGAGATGGCTTTCAGAAGAAGAGAAGCCCTCTGACTACACTAGAGGTTTGCTCATCATCTCTTTACCTGAAGACAATTCTTATACACCCTGGATTAGAAAGATGAATCTCACCTAAAGGGCAGGGAGTCCACAAGTTCTCCAAGTGACACTAACCTGCCCTCTCAAGCCAAACTGCCGAGACAGACTAAAAGCAGACAGTAGTCTAGCAATTTCAGGAAATTTCAAAAAGTACTCCAGCCTTTCAGTGATAGAGATACCCAGGCTGCAGGGCAAATGCAAGGCTCTAAACTTCACTGAGGATCAGTTACATGGGGAGCAAGATTAATAATCCTATTCAGCAAATTTTAATTTACTGGCGTCTTTTCTTACAATAACATAGTTACTTTTCTAGTTTCCAAAAATTCCAAAGAGGCTCCACAAGGTTTACTTATGTTTTCCGAAGTGATTCATTTTCAAGATGTTGCCAGCATGGAGTGTGTGGACTCCAAGGGAAATAAAATTTAGGACTAAGTGGAAACCAGAACTTTGGAAAGGATTAAGGCTACAACCTGGAGTACAGTTCCGTTCTCATGCACTAGAACGTGGACAGAGGACGAAATCACGGCTCAAGGAGGTTCATACCTCTTTTTCCCACTGGTCCCCGGAATATTTCAGCAGCTCAACAATTTTGGCTATTATTTCATCTTGTTCATCTGTTGGGAGAAGGCATTACAGTTATTTCTTTCAAGACAAGCACCAAATAATCTTAAAATTTTCCAGTGGCAATGCTTATGGCTTGGTTAGGGAATGAAAGTGTTACTTTTAATTAGCTCATAAATCTTACCTGTTCTGATCAAACACAACCATTTGTGACTCTTGTACAGACCCCTTTCTTTCTGTTTTTCCTTCTTTTGCTCAGTCCCTCAATTCTCATTGTGAAAGTCATCACTTTATTTACTGTAGGAATTGTTTTTTTTTTTTTTTTTTTTTTTTGGCGGGGGTGCTGGGAGGGGCCAAATGTTAGGAATCAAACTCAGGACCTTGTGCTTGCCAGGCAGACACTGTGCTACTGAGCTACTACTATAGAAATTGTTGAACACAAAAATTTCATTCCTTATAATGGTGTCTATAAAGATACTCAGGATAAATTTCTCTTTTAAGTTTTTCTTTTTTTTCCCCCCAGTGTAGGGTATCAAACTGAGGGCCTTGTGCATTCTAGGCAAGCACTATACCACTGAGCTATACCCTTAGACCTCTTTCTGGTCTTTCATCTTTACCTCAGTAGATGCTATTTCTTTTCCTTATTGATAAGTTAAATTCCATATTTGATCATATTTCTGACTTTGGGTAGCTGCTACAAAGTATAGACCCAAAATTATAGCCCAGATCTAAGAAGGTGTATAATCTCCCTGATCTACATTTTGGGATTAACCTCATTTCCAAACCCATGTTACTTTACTATTTTTGTTTTCTTTTTTTATAATTTCAAATTTGATTTTATCTGACTAAAATTTATACTTTATAGGCCATGCCTGTACAACAAGGTGGGATATAAATATATAAAATTAATAAATGTCTCCACTTCCAAGTCTACAATGGCAGACAGGTTGCATAATGGCTACTTGTTGGTGCATGGTGTCTATGCTGGGATAGGGGAGGTGCACAATGATATTTTGTGTCTCACAACTTGCCAACAACTAAGCATGATGAAAATGGTTATTGCTACACAATAGAACCCAAAGTGAGAAAAGCCATTTACTGAGAGAACAGTATTTCTGACTTGTGGCCCAGTCTCTAAAATTGTGGAGTTCCTGTTTGTCTCAGGGAAGGGGGAGAGGTCCCCTTCATGATGACGGATTCCCAAGAAGGGAAGAGGCAAACAGCCAGCCTGGGGCTCCTGTTACTTGAAAGAGAGGAGAATGTGTGCCTCTACAGCTATGGGTAGTTTTATCTGCTGCCTCCTCCCCCTGGGAAAGCTACTATGATAATGGCCTGGATTCCTCATGTGCATAGTAGAAAAACTCTTTAGGTTTACCTTGGCTTAAGATACAACTTCCTATCTCCCAGGCATACTTGAGATAGCAGTAAAGCGTTGACACTTTCTTTTTCATGAACTTCGAGGTTCATCTCCCCTGGCTCCTCACTCAGAGCCTCTGTGGAAGTTCATGGCTCCACAGTACAGTAGATGGTGGGCAGAGCCCGCCCCTCCACTTCTGGGGATCAGGAGACACTAATAGCTTTGCAGGGTGAACTTCTGCTCTGTCCTTTAGGGTTCTGCAAACCTAAGAGCCACTTCTATCTCATATCCTCCACTGGAGTTTGCAGAAAGAACCACAGCGAGAAATGTCAGGGCAAGCTTCTTGTCTTGTGGTACTTGATCCTGTTGCTCTCAACTCCTCCTTCACGGCCTCATGTGGGTACACCAGGCTGCTAGGATCTACAGTCCCAGCTATTGCTGTGGTTTTGGCGACAACTGACTCAGTCTGGTCATTGATACTCGGTTTTGCTTCATGTTCTGCACCAGTCCTGGTGTCTTGACGCCCTCCCTGCTGTTTCATAGGAGCCCTAAGCAGTGTTTCCTGAGTTGATTCGCCAAGTCTATCTAGTGCAAACTGGTACAGAGCCATTAATAACACGATCGAATCTAGGGCTGCATTCCTCTCCCCAGGACAAGCTGGACTGCAGGCTTTGTGCTCCTTCCTCCCCCTTCACAGGAGACTTTTGGCTTAGTGGTGAGTGAGATATATGGGGTGAATCTGCTGGTGCAGTCCTGTGCCTTGGGTTGGTGTCTCAGCCAGAGCCCAGGGCCTCCAGTGTGTTGAGGTCAGGTTTGGGGAGACTCTCAGGTTGCAGAGTCCTGAGCTGAATAAATAAATACACAAATACCAATACACCTCTGTGTGCACATACTCCACCCAACACAAATACTGGAAAGGAAGGTTTACCTTTCTTAGAAGTTGAAGCTCTAGATTCTGAGCTTGCAGGCTGGAATTTGAAACCCTGTCTTTGAATGTGAAGACATCTTCCCTGGGTCTCTTCTAGTGGTGGCCAGGAGTAAACGATTTCAGACACTCGGTCGGCAATGGAAGCAACTCTGGGGTCCACAGCTGAAACAAGACAAAATGATGCTGAGAGGTCCTGCCCAGAACTGTGTCTGCCTTATTGATATGCACAGCTGCCTGAAGTAACGAGGATGCCCCAGAATGAGAGGAGATGACTGAGAGGTGTGTGTGTGTGTGTGTGTGTGTGTGTGTGTGTGAGAGAGAGAGTTCTTCAGAGAGGACTGGCAGTTGCTGGGCAGAGGCTGGGATGTGGGAGGAGTGTACAGAGGAATGTTTTCACCTTGAAACAAGTGCCCTTCTGTACCCTCATCTTGCAAAGTTAGGGTCCCATTTTCCCTCTGTAAGAGAAGAATCACAAAAGGGAATGCTTACTCCTTTGCTTGAGGAAATACTCGTTATATTTTTGTTCTTTTTTTAAAGTTGTATACCTTTTGTACCATGAAGAACTGTCCCCTGTGTGATAGGAGAACATTCAATAGACTGACAAACATTTGGGGGTTCATCACTGGGGAAAGAGAAATATCCCTGCTGTCTGGCCATAGTTACCTCCCAAATTTATTATCAAATAAACATCTACTGGCTTTGCTCTTAAAGTGTCTCCGTGTCTCTTTCCTCCATGTCTACTGAAGAGCATTCAATTCATGTAGGGTGTATAGACTGACTGAGTTTGGAAGCCACCAACTGAGGGATGGCAGAATTCCTAGGAATATGCGTTGACTTCATGGAGCTTCCACATCAGACTTGGCTTACCATACTTTGGTCTTCATGTTTGGGAGAGAAAAGATAAACCTGTATTTGTTTAAACCATAGTTGTTTAGATTTTCCATTGTATCATTTTATCTTTATTAGCACGTTTGCAATGCATGTTTACATTCCTTATGAGTTGATACACGTACATAACACATCCTAATTCTTTTTTCCATTCTCTTCCCCTGTCCCCACTGTATCTCTTGTATCCTGCTGAACCTAATCTTCTTAACCTTAACACCCCATGTATAGTGGATCATGGCTGTGGAGACAAGATTAGAAGCAAAAGGACATGGGTTAGTATCCTCTAAGACTGGTATTAACATCTTTTTCCTTATATTTTAAAGCCTCCTACTGGTAGACTTGGATCATACCCTCGAAATTCCCAATTTAAGCCTAGTATCTGAATCCTGGAAATGAGAGGATAAGCTAAGTTGTGTCCTTTCATGAACAGAACCCATGGGAAACCATCTTCTAAACTCTGGCTATTATATGGCAACAAGGAAATGGACTAGGAGGCTGCTTTGAGTCACACCCAATGTAAAACCAACACAATTACCAGAAGAACCACATAATTAACCAATTCAGCGAGAAAGGGATGAGAACTGTGAGAAGGAAGATAAGGAAGCCTTAGGAGGTAATCATGTCTACTGTTTAAAGAGAAGTTTCTATACATGTATCAAATGAGATATATGTATAGAAGTTGTGACCCCCGATTGACATGTCTTGAAATTTTGTTGTAGTTTGGTTTTTTCTTTTCTTCTTTTATTTTTATCCTTGAAATAAAATGGATTTGGAAGAAAAAAAAATGTATTCCTTCCATACTAGAAAAAAAAAAAAAGTTGTGAGCTGTTTCAAGAAAGTACTTTAAAAGTGAGCTGAGTCATGTAGAAAGGAGGCACCCTCTGACCTTCCCTTTTCTTCCTGCTTAAAATGTACATATGATGGCTGGAGTTCCAGGAGTCACCTTAGAATATCAGTGGCCACCTCCTATGTGTGTGTGTGTATGGATAAATCTATTATAGTTATGTGTATAGTTACTCAGCCTGAGGCTAGTCAGCAAATAAACCTGTTTCAAATTTAATCTTGTACTCTCAATCTCACAGCAAGTTTAGCTTTCTTCACCTCCCCTACCATCCTTACCATTGTTTTCTAAACAATTTTAGAAAAAAGAAAAAATAGGTCAAGTGATACTTCAGTAAGTGTCTAAACACAGATGTCGTTTATCTCAGAAAAGCCAGGAAGAAGGCTGGTAAATACTTCCTTTCTCCCAGCACAGTCCACATAGCAGGCCGCAAAGCAAAGTCCATTTAAGGCTGTTCCATTTGCTGAGGGAGCAGAGACTGCCTCCCCTCACCCACACGCTGGGCACACCCAGGAGGACCTTGCTGTCCCTGTGCTGGGAGAGGTGAAGCTGGAGGAGAAGGACACAGGGGAGGACACTAGTATCTGCTCCCCTCACTCTGGAGTCAGCGTTGCCACCCCGAGCTTGGAGAGCAGACACCCCTGGGAAGCTTAAATGCAGCTCCAATGAGGACCACTGTGTCCTCTCGTCCTCAGCTCCCTGCTGTGCTACCCTTGGCCAGTCCTCTTTCCACCCTCCCGTGGGTCTCTCGCTGCCTCCTGTTACCTGTGCAAACCCCCCCCCCCCACCATCCTTCTGGTCTAAATGTCTCCAACTAATGGGAATGGGTGTTTCCTTGATCACAGTGAATGGTTTACAGCTGGGCCCATTCTTTAAGAAAGCCAGGGTGGTAGAGTATTCTAAAATTGAGCCATTACTGCCACCTGTTGATGGGTTATCAGCAAGTTACCCAGGCCAATCAAACCCAGCAAGAGGGACTTTTCCTTAAAGTGGTGGGCACTGGGCCTGGCCTTGTTGGGAAGAAGATGCTTCTGCAGAGGTTATGAATGAAGTTCCTCTCATATGATAAAGCCCTCCATGAAACATCTTCAATACAATTGGTTTTGTCCCAGTGAGGAAAAGTTTTATCACTGCTTCTCAGTTGTTTTTTTAGTATGGCTTGTATCTTTAGAAGTATTTTTGTATCTATCTAGTCTTTCCATCAACCTTAAGAGGCAGGACACTCCTAATGTTCTCAAGGAAACAAAGTACGGGGGCCGGAGAGGTCAGCTGCGTCAGGAAAAGAGGCAGGTTCTGCCCTTTCTGTGTCTCTCGGGCAGGCAGGACTATGAATGTGGGCAGCAAGCTTATTGATAGACAGTGGAGCCAAAAGACCAAGTCCACCCTTCCCTGCTACCTGCTTCCCTTCTGCATAGTCTTAAGAAAAGCAGGGTGATTATTCCAGAACACTAACCAGTTGGAAAGCCAAAGCAAATGAGTGTCCCACCTAAGGCCTTTCTTTAAAAAAGGACAGGCGAGAGGAAGTTCCGTGCACACAGTGACAGGAAAGATTTGGGGGTGGAAGAGGAAAAATTTCCCAAGCCTACCTTCATTCTCTACGCTCCGTGCCACGTTGGAAAGGGACCCGGGCCACTGCTGACTATGGCGTCCACCCTGACGTTCCACTAGTCCCTGAGCACGGATCTCCCTTGGTGAGCTCTGTGGCTCTTCTTCCTTCTCTGTTACTCCAAATATTGATCGCCAAGAATACTTTTTCTTGCCCAGGTTTATGTGCTTTTCACTGGATAAGGAACCTCTGCAAGGCCGTGGCACCTGTGTCCATGACTCAGCTGACCGATTCCCCGGCCCCTGCAGGGTCAAGCTTCTTGTTCTCAGTATCTTGGGTGAGAAGACAGCAGGAGAGTTCTTGAAGACATGGTGTTTGGCATAGAATGCCAGGATTTTGAATTCTATGCTGTCTGGGTCATCATCGTCCAGGGGCACATCTTCCAGGTCACACACGCTGGTGCTGCACATGATGGACCTGTAACGACAAGGTTCACAGGTATCCTTCTATGTGTGCAGACCCTTCCACTTTCTAGGCTGGGAGAGACCGGAGAAACCCTCAGCACACATCTACTGAACACCTGTTCTATTTTCCAGGGCAACCCAAGTTAGAAAACCCAGAGTTTTACTGGAATAGGAAGAGACGTAGGTGTAAATAACTCCAAAGAAGAGAATGAGCTAAGAGCTGTAATGGAGATGCAGATGGCCAGGTACAGAGACATGGGGCAGGGACAGTTACCTGGGACAGGGGTGATGAGTGAAAGCTTTTGGAAGGACAGAGGTTTAAACAGGTGAGTAGATATTCAGACTAAGAACTGAATACTAAATGGCCTGAGTATAGACTTTGGGTGACTTTAGGATGTGTTTTTTCTGTTTCATTTTGTTTGATTTCTTTTTGAGACAGGGTCTCACTATGTAACCCAGGATGACTTCGAACTCACTAAGTTGCCCAGATGTGCCTCAAACTCACAATTCTCCTGCCTCAGCTTCCTCATGCCCCACCATGCCTGGTTTAGGACATGTACAATACACTATAGTGCAGAGATGGCGAACCTTTTAGAGCTTTCAATGATAACAAACAGCAGCTTTGACACACATGCCATAAATCTGCCACTACTGTAGTGTAAGCATTTGAGGATCGTCAGGGCTCCAGAATAGAGGAGGGTGGTGGTATTAAGGGGCAGTGGAGCCAGACCACGGTGCCTTTGAATGGCTGAGAGCTTTGAATCTTCTCATATCAATCAGTCTGAGACTGGGGGTGGCGGGTCAATGCGCAAAGGAGACATGTCTGAATCCCCGACAATGTCCTTCCTATTTGTCCTACCTTCTGCCTTAGCTTCTCCAGGTTTGCTTCTGTTTGCAGGTAAGATTTCATCTGATAAAAGCATCCTGTTATTGTTATGGTGCCAGGGAGGAACCTTGGGCTACATCCACCACTGAGCTAATAATAATGCTATTATTATTTTATACATTTGAAAAGCACTGATGGAAGCAATGGAGAGCTTTTCCATGTCCTGTTGGGAGGGTGATATTATCACAGGCATGCTTCAGAAGGATTAGCACAAGCCCTAACATGGCAAGGGTGGAAGTGTTTCATCTTGATTCCCATCTAAATAACTGTGTTTATGTAATGAACAGATTTTGTTCAATTTTGCTTGCTTATGCTTTCATAAAATAACTCCCTTTCTAGTTTCCTGCTAGGAAAATGTTTCTCTTTGCTAATAACCTACTTTGTTTTCTTCAGTTGTACATTAAGGACAATTTCTTTCTTTCTTTTTTTCTTTGTCTCAGATGATATAAAACCTGGATTTGCTAGCCCTCAGTGGATTAAAAATTCATAGTCTTTAGATGTGCTTGAAAACAACCTAGGCCTTTCAGTTTAACAGTTTTAAGTTCAAATTCTGGCTATGCTAATCACTAGGTTTGTAACCTAGAGCAGTCTACCTTACCTCTCTGAATTTGAACTTCCTGGAGATAAATTGTGAATCATAAAATCATCTTTCAGAAATATTTTGGGGGCACAGAACACTGCCTGAGAAGTCTTGGCACAGAACCTTGCTCGCAGCCATGTATTATTCTCCTGTGGTCCTAGATGCATCAATTAATGACAGGGACACATTTTAGAAGTCCATTGATTGGCAATTTATTTTTCTTTTTGGCAGTATTAGGGATTTCACTCAAGCCCTTTACATTGAACTACATTCCGGATGCTCTTTAAAATTTTTTAAAATGTTGAGGCAGTCTTTCTAAGTCCCCAAGTCTGGGCTTAAACTTGTGATCCTCTCCCTTAGCCTGTAAAACTGCACATTCTGCCACATCTGGCTAAGCAATTTCATCACTGTGCAAACACAGTGTGTATTTACACAAATTAGAGGGCTATGACATCACTAGCAGATAAAATCTTATAGAATCACTCTTGTGTATGGGCTCCATTGTTGACTGAAACCTTATTATGTGGCACATGACTGTACAACTCTATATAATAGGCTCTGGCTCTGGCATGACTTTCAATCATGTACCCTTCTCTTACTGGCCCTACTGGTCTTTTGGCACGTAAGCTGGTACAGTAATAAGCTGTAGTGATAGTAGTGGGGTAGACGGGCGTGTTGCTGATTTTCTTTCCATTGTCCCTGTCATGCCAGAATCAACCTATAAAGAAATGGGACAGTAACTGCAGATGGGATTTGGGGTGGTATGAGGTGGTACAGATAAACTGAGTAGGTGCCTGCAGGATGCAGAGCCAGGGTCACACAACTTCCACCTCACCATATGCCTGGGCTTGTCACTTAATGTCTTTGGTTGTTGGCTTTCTATCCTACAGACAGGATAACCTCTAGTTTCCCTCTGGGTCTGCTCTCTGAAGGAGTTAGAGGCACAGAAATCTCTTCCCGCAGTCCTGCCCAGTGCCTCCTGTTCCCCTCACGGCTTCCCTCCTCATGCAGAAGAGGGTCGCGCTGGCTCATGTAGAAGCTGTCCAGCTGAGGACTGGCTTGGCTTTCTGACCAGTGCCTGAGAAAGCGCTGGGCCTTGGCTATGGGGATTTTGATGGAAGGGAAGTGGGGAACTTCAAAGGGCTGTGCCAAAAATTAGGTGAGGATGGAGGGGCAGAAATGGACTCCCAGGGTAGTAGTGGGAAGATTCATAAACACAACACACATTTACCTCACATGCAGACATATTCCTGTAACTCTGTCAAGCCCCACAATCCTGCCTCAGATAACAGTGTAAGCAAACACTTGAGGAGGATGAGATGATCACGCTCTTGGCCTCGATTCTTCCTCTTTCTTCTGTGTCTTCCCAATCCTGTCCTATGCTAGCCCTTCAGCAGCAGTCTTCCCTCAGCTGCTTCCAGTTGTGCATGTGCACAAGATGAACTTTGACTTTGTTAGGAGTCTCTCTAACATTTCAGAGATCACGCTCCTTCTAGCTTTTCCACCTCTGCCCTTCCCCTCAGTTACCAAGGCCATCCAGTCCCATCCAGTCTCCCTATCCCTACCCTGTCTTTTTCACAAGTCTTATGCAGCCCCCAGCAAGGTCCTGTCTATTCTATCACACATTTTGTGTTGCTAAACTCTACTTCCCTGTATCAGAGCACCATCATCTCTGACCTGGGCCATGGTGGGATGCTCCTTCTGCCCTTCTTCCAACCTAGGCTCCATCTGGCAACCAAATGATCTTTTAAAAGTGTACAGGACAATACCTTGATCAAATCAACAGCACTTGGACCCAATGACCAATCTTTCCAACCATTTTGTAGTGCAAAACAGTTAGACATGAATCTAATCAAGTCTCTAGATCTAACTATAGTTTACAGAAAATACAGGAGATACATGAATAGCTAGTGGCTTGGAGGCAACCATATACATTTAGGATATGGTAAATCTACAAGATGAAAGAGCTAGTTTCCTCAACAAATAGCATGGACAAGTAGGTGCACGTGCACACCCAGAGGTGAAGAGGGGAACTGCTGAAGATTAAAAAAGACTTAAAAGACATCAGTGCAATGAGTGAGCCTTCTTGAGAGCTAAATTCAAACATAGTGGGGCTGGTCGTAGCTCAGTGGTACAGCACTTGCTTTGTGTGAGCAACACCCTGGGTTTAATTCTTGTACAGAAGAAAAACAATTCAAGCCTATTTATGACACAAAGATATAGACGTTTTTGAGAAAATACGGGACATCTGAAATATGCATTTTAGAGGCTATTAAAGAAATATAGATGATCTTGCTAAGTGCAGTAATACAGAGTCCACCAAACAAATGTATATACTTCAGCAATTCACCATATTGACAAATGTCTGGAAGCTAATGGCCACCACTTTGAGCACCTCTTGTAATTGTAGAGGCAAAAGGTGACTTGTATCAATATCATCACGTTGCGATAAATTTGGTATTAAAGTGTTTATACAAGCTTTTTTTCCCTGGTGTATACATTTTTTTTACATGTATTTTTGTTGAAAAATATACAGTGGTACCATAGTTCACGAACTTAATTTGTTCTACAACTTTGGAAAAATGGCTATGTTTGTGTTTGTGTGGGAATGGTGGTGATGGTTGTATTTGTTGCCTAATGAAGAGTTTTTAAACAAAAAATTTTGTCAAATGCATCTGTTTGGGAACCAAATTGTTTGCAAAGAAAAACGTACATTTGTCAGTCTACTTACTGTACATGAATAGATGATAAAAATACACACACTGTAAGATAACACTGGGAGTTTGGATGTCTCTCCTAACATCAATCCTTGACACAGGAGGTATTCAATAAATATTTGATGCATGAATGATTATAGGACTGCCAGATGCAATAATGGACATCAGTTGAATTCTATTTCGACAAATAAATATGAATAAATTTTAGTATAAGTATGTCACAAATAAAAATATAAACTTAAAAAATACATTGTTTTTCTGAAATTCACACCTGTACTGTGTTTTGCTTTGCTAAACCTGGCAACCCTGAGAATGAAAGATGTTGCTGAGAAATCCTCAAATGTGAGGTGTGTGTGTGGGGGGGGATGAAGATGATAGAGGGTTGACAAGCAGTGCCCTCAGCCAAAAAGAGCTCAGTTGCTGTGGGTTTGGGGTCACAATGATGTGCGACTGGCCTGGTGTGGGAGAGGCAGAGTACATGGAAGAGACCAGAACTGGGATTTCTCAGGGGTCGATTCATGAGGTTCTCAGTAGGAAGCTTCCTTCTAAATTGGCAGCCCTGAACACAGCAGGCAGGAAGTACACCCAGATCCTGCAGCAAGGAGGATCCTGAGGAAGGAGAGGGAGCTGGTAGTGCTGTGCTTCTGAAGAGATTTTCATGTAAGTTAAAAACCCAAACCAAATCTTTTACCATAGTGTGAAGCCTTTAAAATTGGTTTTCCGCGCATATGCGTATGCAAGCATGCGTGTGGTTGGAGAGAGGAAGGGGCCGACATCTTTGAGAAGCAGGTTTGCTAAATGCTGCTTCAGGAGTAACATTAGAAAGCGGAAAAACCATGTTAGTCAAGATAGGGCACAAAGTCCTTCCACTTTGTAGAAGTTATCTGTCCAGAAAGGAATTGGGGGCATGGTCCACCCAACAAGCAATGTGGAACGTGAGAGAGAAGCGGAAAAGATGAGAATGCTTGTGAAGAAGCAAGGATGGGATACAGTCACAAGAGCCTGGGTGTGTGTGGTGAAGGAAACAGAGGGAGACATAAATGTATTAGTAAAGACACAATGTATAGAACAAGTTTTCCTTCTTACTAAGCCTCATTATAAGTTAAGGGAAACTACTGTTGATTGCCAAGTTTTCCTTTAAAGCCACATTGTGTGAAGGAATTTATCACACTTTTTTGTACCCATCTACCGTCAGCAATTGCTACTGACATTTTACCTTAGGAAGCCTAGCTTCCGGGCCCATCGAAATAGGAACTACAAACACTCTGTTTATGGAGGCCTTAAGCCTTGGTTCAGAACGTGAAGACAGGAGAGTTTAGTTCCTCTAGAACTATGAAGTTGATTCTAGGTCAGTGACCCTGGGACCCAACCCTCTTCTTACCAGTCTACATTTACATTCTTTCTCTTTATCTGTCACAAAACTACACTCGTAGAGATAGCTTCTTTTGTTGGGGCCCCAACGTGTAATGGGCTAAGTCCTCGAGGTATTCCCGCAGCGTGTCTTTTGGGAACCTAGCTGCATGGCCCTGACCTCAGTTTCCCCGGAAGGTCTACCTGCAGCAAGCACCCTCCAGGGATCGCCACACACTGGGACTTTCCTCGCCCTGTGGAGTCCTTTGTGGAGTGAGATTTCATTTCCTTTCCCATGGCAGGTAATGGGTAGGCACACAGGAACTAACAACAGGGCGACTTCATGTTTCCACACACAGAGGCTGCCATGGCCCAGTGTCTAAATTCTGCTGCAGCTGGAACCTATACTTGGTTATTGTCACCTCTTCCGGTTCCTGAAGTGAGGATCACAGAGAACCCTTTGGTGATAGGCCAACTAAAAGAGCTGACTTCAGTTCACCTAAGACTTCCGAGCTTCTGGGTGTTGATGTTTCTCCTGGACAGAGATTTCTAGGCTAAATCCTAAACTCTTGTTTTGTTGGGCTCACCTTCAGCTCCCTGGACTCCTCTACCCACGAAGTTGTCTGTCCTCTTCTCACTCTAGCCCTCTCTGTGCCTTTATTCTCTTGGCCCTGTCATCTCCGAGAAAGGCGCTTTCAGCCTTAGGGGAAATGAAGAATGGTATAGAATGCCTTAAATTCCCACAGTAGAACCTGAACTATTGTATTCATCATATAGAAGAGTTAAGACTCTGACTGTGAAAAGGAGCCAGCTTTCTTGAGGGTTGGAAGATAGCTGCTGCTTTTTCCTGGGTCTAGTATTCAAGGAAGACCCCAGGGGTTCTGCCAGGACTTGGATGAGCACCCCTGTTCCTGCTAGGGGCTCAGGCCTCTGAGAAAGCTCGGGGATCCCCACCTCGGGCCTCCATCCCTGACCTAGCGGAGAGTCCAGCACCTGCATGAGGCACCTGGCCACTGACGGGCTGTCGTGTTATCACATATCTTGTTCTATAGGTACTGAGAGAGGACCACACAATGCTAAAAAGAACTTGGCCTGTCGTATATTCTTTACTGAACTATCCAAATCTCTCTGTGGCAAAAGGAGAAATGAAAGAGAAACCTTCATACCCTTTTTCTCCCCCTTTCCTGGAAACTCTGTGTAGCTAGCTTCTCAGTGTCTTTTTGTATCCTGAGACTGACTGGTAAGATCTTTGTAATAAGCCCAGTCAGTGGCTCCCTGAGTGAGGCTGCCTTCTTTGGGAAACCTGGACAGAAGCCCATCTGTGTCCTCCTGAAAGCTGTGAAGGAGCCTACTGCTTCCTGGGTTACCTGTTTGAGGCTGTCACTGGCTTCTGCTTCAGGTCAGGTGGCAGGTGGCTATTCCTATACCTTAGTGTCTCCACCGAAACTTGAAGCTGGAGAGGAAACTTCCCACACGTCTTCCCGTCTTCTCACTTGGAAAGGTTTTTGTGACTTACAGCCCCAGGCTGTCGCTTCCTCAGGTTTAGACTAACACTGAAGCCAGGGACAGGGAAAGGGAGCCACTTCCTCATTAAGCCCCACCCTGGGCTCCTTCACAGAAGGAGGGGCCAACCTTTGCTCCTGTAACTCGACTCTGTAAGGAATTTTGCATCCTTCATCAAACAACTTTCATTGCCTTAAGGAAAAACTATGTGGGTCTTTTCCTTATACTTCTTTACAGTTCTTTCTATTTTAATCAGTTTAACAAATGTTTACTGACCACCTAATATAGTAGCTACAGCTACTGTAATCTTGTTTTAAAAATTAATTTTTTTATTTTAAAAAAGCAAAACAGAAAAAAGGATAGAAATAATACAGAATTAAAAAAAAAGTAAGAAATCAACCCATTAATGTATTGCACATTGTTATCTTAGAAGTAGTTGTTCAGGTTACAAGATCTAGGCATAAAAAATGATCAAATGATCACAATGACAACACAAACTGTTCTTTTTGATGAACTAACAGAGAAATAGTAGTATAGTTATCTATCTTGCACACATAAACATACATTCAGTTATATGTGTATCCCTACATACATATAATCTTTTCCTTTATTCCATTTCTCCTTTTCCCTATCCCAGTTGAGTACTTTCTTTCCCTTTCATTATTACAATATCTATTGTACATTTTGGATCTTATTACTCTTTCAGTTTTTTATTATTTATTTTTTACACTAGGAAGACAATACAGCTACTGTAATATTAACAATACTGAGAGGCAAACATTAGGATTTCTCCTCTGCAGGTGAGGTAACTGAAACTCAGGGAGGTAAAGAATCTTATCATTGTCAGTCGAACTGAGATCCAAATCCTGGTCTTGCTGGCTCTACTTTATATCATGGTATCACTCCTGTGAGATTCAAAAATTATATTCATATGGTGCCTCTGAAAAAGCTTTACGAAATGAATCTAACCCACCACAGCCATAGTAAAAGCCACAAAGACTCATTTAAAGACATATCTCCCTACTTTAGGGATGAGTCCCTATATAAATGAAATAAGAAACAGTTAAATATTCCTAATGGAAATAGGTATTTATGGCTGTCCTCAAAATCATGAAACTTTGAGCATGGCTGATGGAAATGTGAAGGTGAAGGAAGCAGGGATGGTGAAAAGGAAAAAAAAGGCAATTTTCATAAAAGTAGGGGAAGAAATGGTTAAATGCTACGCAAGCAAATTCAGGAAAGACAAATGGATGGTAGTTAGATCATGCAAAGTTAGACGTTGGCTACTGAAAGTGAATTTTTACCAGCATAATATTTATTGCACAGAATTATACCACTCTGGTCAATTTAGGGAATATTAAAGAAATTGTAAATTGGGCATGGTGACTCATGCTTCTAATTCTAGCAAACTCTCTGCCCTCCCCTGTCTATGAAGAAAGGCAGGGATTCCTCATTGCTGGAGCCAACTCTAGATCAGCACCTGAGGAATTTGCAAAGCACACCTCGCTAAAACACACCTGGAGCATCTCCATTTCCCCAGAGCTCCTCTTAAAAGTTCAAAACCCTGTCTACTCTTGAATCTGAATCTGACTGACAAAGCAGTGCTGGTTAGACTAGCGAGACAATAGGAAACTTGGGCAAATTATGTTCATCTTAGTTGTGATTTTTCAGAAAGTTCTGGCATTCCACCACCAGCTTTTAGGGTAAAGATAGGCAAACTTTCATGGCTGCAGGCTCCAAAGATGTATAACAATAACAGCCATCATCTTACTAATTCCTTGCCAATTAATAACTTGGCTGTGTAGTAGAAGAGGAAACTGAGGCACAGGGTTTAGTAAGATTGCCCAATGTGATTCAATCTCATGTAGGGAAGCTGGGATCTGAGGGATCTGTCTTTAGAGCCCATGATCCTAAGCACTAACCCTCTTAACACTAATGCTAACCATCTTAACGCGACTAAATCTGTTCTCTTTGTCAATGATTTTTTTTCCTTTTTCTTTTTTGGAACCTTTGTCACTACCTTTTGACATCATGAGGAAAGCTGTAAGATATGAAATGGGCTAAAGAGATTACTTGGATATTATTTCAAAGGGATGCTGGGAGCTTTGGAGGATTGATTCGACAGACATATGTCTCTTTGCTTGCTTCAGAGTAAGTTATTTCATAACTCTGTAGGCAAAATTAACTTGTAGAAAGCATAATAAAGCAAATAATCACTCCCATTTAAAATAAAAATTTGCTCTGCAGAATGCAATAGTTTATTGTCCTACAGATACGGACCAGCTTTTCCAGTTTTGCCTGTTTGTAGATCCATTTCCGTATTTATCTATAAATGTGTGGTGGTTGGAGTTCTCCTCTGAACTAATTGTTTCCAGTTACATAAATTCTAACATTCAATAGATTCTTTTATATTTAGTGAGAATCATGGTTTTCCATTAAATTGTTTAATCTTTAACATTTGCCAAATCATTTAAATTCTCTGGACCTCAGGTGCCCTTCTTCTATCTCTTCTGTTTGATTGTTTTTTTTTTGTACCGGGAATCAAACTCGCACTTGCCAGGCAGATGATGTGTCACTGAGCTGTATCCCCGGCCCTCTTTTCTCTTTCCTTTCCTTTCCTTTCCCTTTCTTTCCATCTTTCTTTCTTTCTTTCTTTCTTTCTTTCTTTCTTTCTTTCTTTCTTTCTTTCTTTCTTTCTTTTTGTGATGTTGTAGGTTGTATCCAGGGTCTTGCACATCTATCTGACTTTGTGTAAAGATTAAAGGATGATAAAGAGGATTATACATGAGAAACACTTAACAGGTGCCCAGTACAATGCTAGTGCTCCCAGAACTGCCAGCTGATATTGATATGCTATTACTACACTGGGAGAGAAAACATTAGATAACTTATCAGGTTCCAAAATTGTTAGGAACCACAGAGATGACTCTCCTTGACTCTCCTTGAAAAGAGGAACAACTATCTCCATTTTGGATAAACTTGGCCATATCTCCATGTATTAACAATGTACAGAGCTAGCTAGATTATTTCTTTGTCCCTTTAATTGGCTTTAAGCAATGTAAATTGGGCTAGTTGAGGAGCTGATGTATAATCTCTAAGGCAAAACGACAGGCAGTGTTACCCCGCCCAAATACATGGTTGAGCTGGGCAGGATGGCACGCTGTCTGGGACTGAGCCTTGAGAAAGAGGCTATGACTTCCCAGGGCAAAAAGGATTGTATGTCAGAACTAAGCACCGACCCCAACTACTACCTCAGTTGTTATGCAGATTGCTCTCTCTGCATTTCTTGCCCTCTGCATATCACAGAGGTGATCTCAGACCTCCTACCTAGCCCAGGGTAGTCATGGCAGTCACATATTTCTGCCACTCTCACTGTCAGTCCTCCCCAAGCCACTCCCCTCATGGAGAATTAATAAAACCTGGGAAGGGCTCTGAGTCGGGGTCTGTCTTCTGGTGAACACCAACTTGGCTGGACTTAGGACCCCTGGGCTCCCCACAACTGTGTATACATATGTCAGTGCCTTCTTACTGTGGCTTGCACTGGAAGTGGTAGACTGGAATTAGCTGATTAGAATTTCAATAACGTCTCCTAGGGATTATAATTACAAACCTTCCTGGACCATGATGAGGATGGGAAAGCGTTCTCTATACAAAATTATTGTAGGATGAAATCTAGCTTCTAATGTTGTTTTAGACTGAGTTAAAGGCAATGTAAAAGGAAGCAGAGGACCATCATATCTTTTCCCTGGTGTGGCAGACCATGCCTATAGTCATGTTGGGCCCTGTCTTTGAGGTTTTGAGGTGCTGGGGATTAAACCCAGGGCCTCATGCACGTTAGGCCAGCACTCTACCACTGAACTGCATCCCCAGCCCTGCTCCTGTGCTTTTTTTTTTTTTTTTTTTTTTTTAAGTTGAGAAAGTAAAACAGGAAGCCAGGCTGCCTACATTCAAGTCTCAATTCTACCATTAGACTAACTTTACAAACTTAAGTGAATTACTTAACCTCTCTGTGTTTCTGCTTCCTTTGTGTGGAAGTGAAAATTAAGTTGGCTGAAGTTTGGGCAAGAGAGATAATAGAACTGTCAACTTCAAAGGCTGCATTTGATGGGCGCTGTTTACTTCACAGACTCAAGTTTTTCAATCTTCAACTTTCAGGAAAAGAATGCTACTTGGGAAGAAAGTGCTTGCAGGACTCCAAGATTGCAACAGTTTTCATTTCTAGAACTTCTGACTGCCTGGCTGTCTCCAAAGACTTACTGCTTACTGATACCTTCCCCCTCAACTTACCCCTAGTGATTAATCATATATAGCTTCTATATGAACAGACCATTCCCTTCCCACCAATCTAACATCATCAAAACATTTGTGTAACTAACAGGACCAACAGAAAACTGTTCAAAAAAAGTTATTCATTTACTCCATCATTCCCCTTTCCCTTTAAAAATTCCTGAATGGAACACTTGTTTGATTGCTAACTGAAACTGTGTGTCCTGATTTTCAAGTCTATTCCATACCCAAATAAAACTGTCTTTTTTCATTTTAGCTTTATGATTTCTTGGTTTACATTTGTAAAGTAACAATAAAAATTATACCTTTCTCATAGGGCTGTATGAGGAGTCAGTGGACAGTAACTGTTAATCTGTAAAGTGCTGCCAAAGGTGTCTGGCTCACCGACATGCTACAGAAATGTGTTATCACTGCTGGTGGTGCTGATGCCAATGTGAGTGTTTGTGACAAAATATCTGACATAAAAAATTTAAGGAAAAGAGATTTATTTTGGCTAATGGTTTCAGAGGTTTCAGTTCATGGTAACCTGGCTCCCTTGCTTTTAGTGTCCCAAAAGGGTGTGATCAGAATACTGATAGGTTCTGCATCAGTGAGGCTAGTAAAATACGGAATCAATAACTCGTTTTCCCCAGTATCCCTGCCCAAAATGCACACCTTGTTCCTTTGTTATAGGCAAGCTTGCTTCACACTTTTGGGTTCTTACCTGAGTTGGACTACTCAGATTTATATACTTTTTGCTTTCTATTACTAGATCATCTAGTCCAGGGCTTTCATTTTAGATACACTTAAGGTCAAACAGAGAAGAAACCAAGGTCTCAATTCAGCAATTCCATGTCTAGTAATACATCTAAAGGAACTGAAGTCAGTATGTTAAAAAATACCTGCACTCCCATGTCCATTGCAGTTGTATTTAGGATAGCCAAGATAAATGGAATCAGAGTGAGTGTCCATCAACTGGTTAATGGACAAAGAAATTGTGGTATGCATATATAATGGGGCCTTAAAATCTAGGCTTCAAAAAGTCCTGTCATTTGTGACAATGTGGATGAATCTGGGAGGCATAATATTAAGTAAAACCAGCCAGGTGCAGGAAGTGAAATACTGCACAAACTATTTGTATGTGGGATCTTAAAGAAGTTGTCACACAAGTAGGGTGTAGAATGGCAGTTACCAGAAACTGAGAGAGGAGGGTGGTTGGGGAAAAGAAAGACAGTGGTCAAAATGTATGAAGTTTCAGTTTGACAAGGGGGTAAGTTTCAGTGATCTACTGTACAGAATAGTGACTACAGTAAATAATAAAACATTGCATATTTTGAAATTGCTGACAGAACAGATTTTAAATGTTTTCATCACACAAAAGTATGTGAGGTGATGAATTTAATTAACCTGATTTAATCATTCCATATTATAAACACTGCATTGAACCCCACAAATGCATACAATTTTTGTAAATGAGAAATGGAATTAACCCCCTAAAAAATCAAGAAAAGAAAAACTGAAAAAAAAAAAAGAATAAAAACAGGCTTTCACATCATGTCCTATGCTCTTTCCACTCCCCACCTTGTTGGAAGTCTTTCAAAATCCAACTCAATCCCACTTCTTGGAAACCTTTCTAGGTATTCCAAGTGTCTACTCTTTCCCCATACCTACAACCATAGTAAGTTTTGAAAGTTTGTTACACTACTTACTGATCTTTGTATTACAGTCCACCATCCATGCTTCTGTCTTCATACTGTTTGGCTGAAGAGCAAGGAGGTGTTAATTACTTTAGGATCCCACTTCACACATGCACAGTGCTTTGCATGCATAGAGCATTATGAAATGGTCACTAAATCTGTTACTAAGTCATGTAGACAGTTTATCCTAGAAGAAAGAAGATTTAGGAGGAATGGAACAGACTCTTATGGTGATAAAAGATTAGATTTAGATAGACAGCTCCAGAGAGCAGAATGAGGCCCAGGGGCTAGCATTGTTAGGGGACAGATATAATCAGGCAGTAGGGAAAAAGTTCTTCATGATGACAGCCATCTAAGCGTAAGGGCACTTCCTGAGAAGCAGGTTTTATGTTCTTAAACAGAGGTGTCATGCAGTAGAGAAGAATGCTGGACATAGTCTTGAGACTTCTTGTTTGTTTTTATTTGTTTGTTTGTTTTTGGTACTTGAACTCATGACCTCACACTTGCCAGGCAGGTGCTTATGCCACTGAGCTAAATCCCTGGCCCTGAGACTTACTGTTTTTTGGCTGGGTTTCAGCATCACTAAAGATCTTATTGAACTTTTAGGGTTCACATGTAGTCACAGACATAGTTGGTGCCTGGGATGTCTGGAGGGATTGATCTAGCAAGGTTAGGACATGGCCCAGCACTGACCAGGTGGACCTGGTTATCACACAGGGTCATTGTGGTCCTTGCTAGTCTAGCTTTCAGAGACTCTGCTCCACTAAAAGCTAGCCCTTTTCCCTAATTCCTCCATCTTTTGCAGTATTTCTTCCTATGCCCTTTCCTACCCTGCTCATTGCTGTCTCATGAGCCCAGACCACAATTTCATGCTAAGTTTACTATTATGTTAAGTCCCAGTTTCAGCTAAGAGAATTTGGGGTGTGGCACACACCTGTAATCCATTTGCGAGACTAAAGCAGAAGGATCACAAATTCACGGCCTGGACAACTTAGTGAAGCCCTGGTTTAAAACAGAAAATAAAATGGGGACTGGGGAGGTAGCTGAATAGTATAGTGCATTCTTAATGAGTCTGAGGCTCTGGATTCAAACCTCAGTATGGATAAAACTCTCAACCTAGCTTCAATTTATAGGGAACGGGTAAGAGTTAATTCTTATCAAGCCCTTTTGCACAAAAGCCCCAAATCTATCTTTTCTAGGCACTTAGCCGTGGTGATATAGTCTTTGTCAACTTCCTTCTGACTGCTCAACATCATTCTCAAATTGTGGGTCTATTTATTCTTGTACTATTTGTGTCCTAGATGTAGAGATGCAATATCTGCAGGGCATTGTTCTAGACTCTGGATATGGAAATGTTTGTATGTTCAGGTCTGTTAGATAACATGGCACAGTATTTGCATACAGTATTTGTATACCTAGTGTCACCTCCAAATTACTTATAGTACCTGATGGAATGTCAATGCTATGTAAATAGCTGCCATACTGTATTGTTTAGAGAAAAATGTTAAGGAAAAAAGCATCCCTATGTATTCGCCAAAAATACAATGTTTTTCCTCAGATACTTTTGATTGGCAGTTGGCTGAATTCCTGGATACAGAACTCGTGGACGGGAGGACTGACTTCATTCCTCCTATGTTTCGGGTTTAAACCTTTCTGTTTCTATGACCACTCATCAAGTACATACTACTTTGGCTTTGCTATTAATAGGATCCTGTTTTTAAACCTCCTTTCCAATATTCCTCCCTAGCCTCCCAAACCAGGGTATTGATTGTGAACTTCTCCTGAACACACCCCGCCAAGGGCATCTAGTCCTCTTCACTCTTGATCTCTACCATCTGACCTCATTCAGAAAGTTCTTGCTCAGTGATGTCAGGGTATCTACCATACATCAGCATGTTTGAATGTGCTCTTCCTCATGTATCTTCTCTTACAGCATTACATTTTAGGCAGTATCGAATGTGAAAGTGGGCTATATTTCAAAACTTCATTCATAGTAGACTTACTTAGACCTCACATTTTCCCTTTGCGGTGATGCTCCTCAAGGTGGTTAGTTTTGCTCATATAACCACTAAGGGAAGCACTGGAGCCACAGAATCTCTGGGAGTAATAATAGTTGGGCAGAGTAGGATCACAGCCTAGAACAGTGTTTCCACGGGAAGATGTTTTCAGAGTTCCAAATTGGAATGCAGTGTAGCAAGACAACATCCCCCATGCCACACTGAAATTTAGAAATCCCTATATTTTTTGAGGGATTACTATGTACTGGGCAGTGTAAAGTCATTATGTGAATTGTGTCATTTCATCTCCCCAATAAGACTCTGAGGTGGTGGGGAGTGGTCGTTGGTGGCACATGCCTGTAAGCCTCCTTTCCCTAAGAGACTGAGGCAGGAAGATTGCAAATTTGAGCCCCACCTGGGCAATTTAGTAACTTAGTGAGATCCTGTTTTAGATTTTTAAAAAAGACTGTGAGGTGGTGATTGTTGCAAGTCACATTATTTACGTAAGGGAGTTGAGGCTAAAGGAACAAGTCCTTGTGACTTTGCACAGGGATTCTAGTAAAGTCAAGTCATAGGACAGAAAGCAGGATTCTAGAAGCTGGAAGGGATGAGCAGAGGATCAGAGTAAGGGCTGCAGATGGAATAAAGACTGGGCCAGAGCTGGGGAAAGTAGAGACAGCGGGCAATGGACATGGCAGAGGCAGCTTAGCTCAGGATAGGGGATTTGTAGCTGGGTGTTTTCCTTCCCTTGCATTCTGGATTTGGCCAAAGGACTCTCCGATCCTTTTGTACAGGCCTTGAAAAAGTGGACAACAGCCTTCACATGGACGAGGCAGGGAGGAGAGAAAAAGGGTAAGGATTGTTGCAGTAAGTAGCACGGAGAGGCGGTCAAGGCCAGTGTGGTAGGGTCTATCTGTGGCCCCAGTTTCTCACCTTGCCTTCTCACCTGCATGTGCTTAGCACCCTCCCACAGTGGGCAGAAAGACCTGCTGTGTCTCTTGATGCTGGCCTTGGCCATGTGACCTGCTTTGGCCATCACAATATAAAAGCCAATCCCCAAATTCAGATTTGAGTGATATTTGTCCGTTACAGCTTATTTTTCTGTGCATCTCTGCCATAGCCATGAGAACAGGCCCAGGGTGGCCTGCCGAGGATGGGTGAGACATGGGGCAGAGTCGAATTCTCCAGTTGACTGAGAGGATCCCAAACTATATGAATTGAGCACACACATGAGTGAGGCCAACGTCAGCAGCACCCTGCAAATTTAGGAAAGGTAACTTGAATTATTTTAAAAAGTAAGTTTTTTTAAGCTATGATCTTTTTCTTTTTCCTTTTTCTCTCTCCTTTTCTTCTCTCAACCGCAGTTTCCCATGCAATTGTGAGAAGCAATGGAGATCCTAGTTTTCCTCAATGGTAACATCACACAAAACTATAACACAATATCATAACCAGGATATTGACAACAATACAGTCAGGTCATAGAGTATTTCCATTGCCATAAGAATCCTTCATGCTGCCACTTTATAGCCACGCCCCTTCTTGCTTTCACCCCCCTCCTTTGTTTGTGGCAACCGCCAATCCAGTCTTCATTTCTGTAAGTTTGTCATTTTAAGAATGTTTTATAAGCCAGGCGTGGTGGTGCACGCCTTTAATCCCAGCATTTGGGAGGCTGAGGTAGGAGGAGCATTGTGAGTTCAAGGCCAGCTTGGGCTACAACGTGAGCGCAAGGCTGGCCTGAGCTACACAGTGCAACCTTGCCCTAAAAAACCAGGGTTGGAAGTTTGGCTCAGTGACTTAAGCACCTGTCTGACAGGCGTGAGGTTGTGAGTTCAATCCCCGGTGCCGCAAAAAAAACAAAAAACAAAAACAAAAACAAACCAAGTTTTATAGCTGGGCATAGTGGTGCATACCTGTAATCCTAGTACTTGGGAGGCTGAGACAGGAGGATTGCCACAAGTTTGAGGCTAGCCTAGGCTACTTAGTGAGTTCAAGGCCTGCCTGAGCTACATGGTAAGACCCTGTCTCAAAAGACTAAAAACAACCTAAAAACAAAGAAAAGAAAAGAAAAAAGAAAAAGATGCCATATAAGTGAAACCATACACTATGCAACCTTTTAATACTGACCGCTCCCATTCTCTGGAGATTCATCTATGTTGTTGCATTTACCAACAACTAATTGCTTTTTAGTGCTGAATAATACAGTAAATCTCCAACTTACAAACACTTGAGTTGTTAACTTTCACCAATATGAACCAGCCTTATGTTTGGTTTTTTATGCTTTACATTGTATATTTGTGTCAAAGGTGTGTAAGACTCACTTTGTCAGACTTATAAAGGAATCTAACTTATGAATGTTCTCCCAGAATGAAACTCATTCCTAAATCAGGGACTTAATGTATTGCATGGTACAATGTGTCACATTTGTTTAACCATTCACTCACTGAAGGACATCTAGATTATTTTCAGTTTGGGGCTATTAAAAATGAATA